>SSNR01001183.1:9995-23757 GCA_006937965.1 Callopanchax toddi
AAATCCAGCCCTCAGGGAAGAGTCATTATTCCAAATAACATGATCTGCTCCACATGATGTCATTAACTCCTGAAGAGAAAACTAGCAAGGCTCCAAGGTATGTTCCCTCTACACTTTTTCAGTTATTTCACCTAAAGTAGGGCTTGGGGCACGATGTCAACAAAGTTACTACAATAACGTCTTCAATAACTTTACATGTAAAATTGTCCTCAGTTGTACATATAATATTTAGAAGAGTCTTTCTGTAAAATGTCATGTGGTGTCTGCATGGTCATAGGCAGCCATTTTTGTTTTAAACCCTGAAAACGTTAAAAAATGTCAACCAAGTTACCCAATCTCCCGAAATTATATATTGACCCATCCAACAAAACACGAAAACACGAAAGATGCGCTTCATACTTCCTGTTCTCAGTTCCCACGAGATATTGTGACTATCGCGTGATTTTGCAAGCTGCATTCAACGGCGCTCCGCTTCAGGAACGGGTCCTGAGCGACTAGAAGACTCACCAAAGAGGCGGCGCTGATGTCTCCTGTGGGACCCAGGCTTTAGACTGCTCAGCTCTACAGGTCCAGACTTGTACAAGGAACGTTTAGATGTTCTGATATAAAGGACTAGGAGTTGTTCTGGTTCCAGAATAAAGGACTCAGTGGTAAAGAAATATTTAAACAAGAAAAACATAAAATTTAGGACTATGAAAGGACAAGCTGCTGTTCTGAGGCTGACCAAACATGAAGTTTCAGGTAATTCTCTCTCTCACTCACCTCCATGTACCTGTCTAGACTTTATGCATTAAAATAAAAGCATCTCTGGAAAAGAGTTTTCAATAAACAGGCTGAATAATATGGATGTATGAGTGTACACGAGAGCGCGCATGTGTCCAACAGTGAAGAGGAGAGAGCAGCTTTTACCAGCTGAAGTTCATTTATATCAGAGAACTGGAGAACCCATGGATCATCACTGGATTATTAAGCTAATTGATAGCTGCAGCCTTAACTGAAGCAGTAGTTTTGGTTACTGAGGCTCGTAGTAGAGACAGCTGTAGTTCATCTCAGGTCATCTTCATCCTCCTGCTCACTGACGAGTTATCTCAAATCTGTTTACGTTTTCTCAATTTGATACATCTGTTAATAACAAGCACCAGACCAGAAATGTTCCTAAATGTAAAAGTCAGAAAAAGCAAAGTCAGGTCAAAAGGTCCCAGCCTGGTAACTAGATTTAATCATTAATACTCATCTAGGTAGCAATCAAGCCTGTGTCGATCTGTTAAACATCTACATAACTGCTGACCGTCAGCCTGAAATGTTCACAGGTTTTACAGGAATCCATATTTTACAAGGAAGCCTCTAAATTGTGGTGCTGCCTGACAGAATCAGAGTTATTGTGACAGAGTGAATGTCATCAACTATCATGGAGATCAGTTTACTAATCACACATGACACTGGAAAATCCTGTTTGAGGATGTTTTTGATGTGCCGAGTTCTAAAATATAAATAGGATCTGCGTTCTAGAGAAGTACTAGAGCTGTCCAACGTCCTCACAACAACACCATAAAGAACTGCTTGAATCACAGATTGGAAGATTAAAAGTGACCCGTATCTGAACGTTGAGGTGATGGACTCTCTGTCCTTGATGCTCACGCCTGGTGTTTCTGTTTCAGAGACGACGACTGGTCCAGTCCTGGTTCTGTGGAGGTTTCATCCTGTCAAAAGGGAGTTTTCCTTCCCACTGTCAAAAGTGAAAGTTTCTAAGTTCATTTAATTTAGTGGCCAAAACACACGGTGACTGGAGTGCTGTAAATTTGTGATAAAGGAACACAAAGAGAGGAGAGGAGACAACTGAGCGTCCCTTCTAATAGCGTGCAGCTCTGGTCTTGATGTCGGGGAAATGAAGTGCAGACACTGTCACTTCCTGTTTGTCTCGACTCAACTCAGTTCATTTCTAAAGCTCCACTTATCAACAGCAGTCATCTGGAAGAGACGAACGAAGCAACAAACCAGCATCATCTCAGGTCCAGACTCACGACAACTTTATATTAAATCCAGTAATAATACTAGATTAATTATAAAATGACAATTAGTCACACTGTGCTTTTATAAAGGAACCAGCTGACTGAAGCCTTCCTTCAATACAATCCCTCATTCTGAGCAGTACAGCAGGAGGGAAGGAAAACTCTCTTTGAACAGGAAGAAACGTCCACAGAACCAGGACGGAGAGACGGAGTCTGAGGACAGGATAGAGACAAACACAGGACTGGACCAGTCATTGTTTCTAAAACAGAACAAAGTTAGTGGCAGCAGGAACAGGAACCACAAACATGGAGAGAAGAGAGAGTAAAGGCAGAATTAGACTAATATCTTCATCACCCGGCGCCGTAGAACCTGGAGTCACTTGGTGGAGTTTAGTGTCATCAAGCCAAACTAAGAGAAGAAAGCCTAGAAGCCAGGTGAGAAGTGAAAGTAAAGTAAATATCTCATGATCTCATGGCTAGGATCACATGAGAGGGTGCTGGCAGTGCAGTGTGTGTGTGTGTGTGTGTGTGAACGAGCTTCTGCAGCCATATGAGCGCCCCTTCACAGCGCCCTGCAGCGGGATGTGAAGTTTGGCAGTGTGTGATCGTGGGCTGCACGATCGGTACCCCAACAGCACCGGTCCGCAAAGGAGCATTAGAAGGACCTGGTACACACGCATGATATCTGGTGCACATGCACACCAGTTATGTGCACCACTGCTTATAGCGAGCTGCTCGGCTCAGGCAGCAGCTTATCAGTGTGTAATGACGAGCTGCATGATCGATACCGCTATAGATGGTAGACGTAAACCTGATGTGCAAAGGAGCGTAGTGCATGCAAAAGGAACTGGTACAGTGTTTTGACGCTCACGTGCACTACTTATGTACATCCCCGTCTGTGTTACAAAAAGGTCAATAAGGATAATTCATATTACCGGTTACAGAGATCACACAAACCCACCATTCTTAAAATCACTAATAAAATGTTCTGATATAGTTTATATTTGTACAACGTAACAAATCTTCTAGACAAAATCTTAAAACTGTTTTGTAAAAGAGATGGGAGAAATCAGCTAAAAGGGATGTTTCATTATTAGTTACTGGACATAGAGAAGGGGTGGGGTTAAATTTCCTACTCCTTTATGAACATATTCATTCTGAATGGTATCATTGTGATCAAACATGTATATTTCTAATCTGCCTAACGCCGTTTTATTTCCTCATGTTCAAAATAAAGCCATATCCATCCATCACATCTGACTTCATGACCGCTTGGTAATCAGCCACTAAAGCAAACAACCCTAAGAGGCTGAGCAAAGCAAACATTTACATTTATTAACCAGACACACACTCATCAGCATTGCTCTTCAATTAAAATGCACGTCTTGGCAAAGAGACGCTTGATGGAAACCAGCCCACCCAATTCATTAGCCAATGTTGACTCAGCGTTAAAGCTTCAGCTCTCTAAAAAACCACAGACGTACAAACAGAGCCGTAGAGAAGCAATGAGCTGGACTGGATGTGCACACACCTCCAAACAGCTGACAGAAACAAATCATTTCTCTCTGGGAGAAGTTTTAAAAATCTAATACTTTGTTTAAAAATGAACAAAATGTGATTTATATGAAAGTTAGGTTTGCCTGCATTACGTTGACCTGTGGCTCTTCAGCCTCTCAAAAACTAATTTAACTTTGAGCCAAAATCACAAGAACCTGGGTGACGATTGAGGTTTATAATGAAAAAAACCCCGTTTGTTCTCTGTTTTCCCATCCAGGTTGTTTCAATAAAAGAAAATGAGTTTCCACAGAATGATAATATGAATAAAAGGGGGCTGTTGCCATAACTTCTGCACCACAATGAGCTGAAAACAGCAGGAATTTTAACCCAAGACGTGTTTGAATCAGACTTAGTCTTGAGCTTTTATTTTGTAGGCTTGCTCACTTTTTGTTGATATAACTGACGTTTTAACACGTCTTATTTTGTAGGTTTTTTTTTAATACAACATCTATTTTACTTTAGCCTAATTTAGCTTCCAAATAAAACTTGTTTAAAAGGAATTGCTACAGAAACAAAAAGATTTTGCACATTTCTTGAAGTACTAAACAGGAAGTGGTTCTTAAGGAAAAAACAGAAATAAAAACATTTACCAACAAACTGAAACCGCTTTAACATGTTCTTTAATAAAGACAAGGAACTATAATGTAATGCCTTAGTAAGTGAGCAGCTTATTCGATTCATTTTTAACAAATATAGGATAAACCGATTAAACTCCTAAACTTTAAGATGTCATTTTCTTCTATAAAACATTATAGTTTATTCATTTTTCCTTTTGAGAGTCCAGAGCTTAAAAATTAAAAAGAAAAACAATCATCTCATCTGAACACAACTTCATGTCAGGGTAAAGTTAATTGTGGTGAAATGCTCTGTGTTGTAGCAGAACCCTGACCTGAAAATAACCCCAAGGACTCAGGATGAGACAGCAATAAGAGTGAAGCCAAACGAGAAGTGGAAGTAAAAGTGAGTGAGTATCTCGTGATCTCAAGGCTTCGATCACATGATAAACCACCTGAGTCAGAATGACAGTTTAGTGTGAAAAAAAAAAGGTGCGATGATGAGAGGAAAATTAAACTGAGAGCACAAAAACTGTTTAACGTTTCTGCCTCAATATCACCGTGACAGGACAGTCTTAAACAGCATTTAGTTCAGATAATTCTACAATAATAAAACATACACAGTGATCGACTCTCTCACACCATTTGTTTTATTCAGACGTTTTAAGTCCAAAGAACAGAGGAAGACTTTTTTAAAAATATACATTAAAACTGAAAACTTTAGTAAATAAAGTCACTAAAAGTTACCTGTGTAATCATTTTCTAGTTTTTACTGAATATTTCCATGCCATCTGTTTATGCTGTCAAATCAATCACAAAATCATTTTTGGGGACTTTGTTACATAATCAGATTCATCATAATCATTAGAATGCTGGTCATAAATATATTATGTTTGGGACACATCGCCCACCCATATTCTGATGTTTCAGATCAACAAACGCACTTCAGGATCAGACAAAGAGAACCTGCTTAACATAAATATGATTGTTTAATGTAAATCGTGTTTAAAAGATCTAACCACCAACCTGTGGTGTGTCAGTGGTAACTAGTAACGAGTCTGATGTCTCTGTGGAGGACATTCTGTCCCTCTTCTTTACAGAATTGTTTCATTTCAGCCTCACTGGAGGGTTTTCCAACATGAACGACCTGTTTAAGGTCAAAGGTCAGATGTTCTCCTTCAGGATTTCCTGGTAGTCAGCAGAATGGTTCTATCAGTTTCAGTCAGTGGTCCAGGTCCAGAAGACCAGACCATCACACTACCACCACCATGTCTGACTGTTAGGACAATGTTTTGATGAAATACAGAGTTAGTATGACTCCAGATGGAACGGGACACACACCTTCCAGGAGGAACGGGACACACACCTTCCAGGAGGAACGGGACACACACCTTCCTTCCAGGTGAAACGAGACACACACCTTCCTTCCAGGTGGAACGGAACACACCTTCCAGGTGGAACGAGACACACACCTTCCAGGAGGAACGGGACACACACCTTCCAGGAGGAACGGGACACACACCTTCCAGGTGGAACGGGACACACACCTTCCAGGTGGAACGGGACACACACCTTCCTTCCAGGTGGAACGGGACACACACCTTCCAGAAAGTTGACAGAATATTTTCCCAGAAGTCTCGGGGAGCATCAAGATGTTTATAGCAAATGTGAGACATCTTTATGTTGTTTTTGGTCAGGAGAAGTCTTGGACTTGGAACTCTCTTATGGAGGACATTTTGGACTGGTTGCTGATCCATGACCTCTGACCTTAACCATGTGAGACCTGCAGATGATGTTCTGGGTTCTTTTGTTCTTCTTGGTTTTCATTAGAACAGGACGTGATGTCTTGTAACTTTTTCATACAGCAAAAATGCTTAAAAAACACTATTTACTCACTGATCACTGAAGAGCTTTAGAAAGAAGAGGCGTGGTCTAACAAAACAAAAAAGGTTGATCACAATTCATTTATGATTTCATAAACTACTTTTTCAACTAGAGTCAGGCTGGTTTGGATAGCTTCCGCAGCATAAATCATCATTTGAAAACTGAACTTCACATTTGCTCAGGATCTTTGACACTGAAATCAGTTTACTGATCTGAAACATTTGAGTGAGTCAGTAAAAACAGAGGGGAAGACTTTTCCACAGCGCTGTAGACCTGGATTTGTCTTCTAACTGCTGTATTTCACACAGGACTGACTTCTGTCACGTTTAAGACAACAATAATCAGCGTGTCGGTGTGAAAGGTGATCCAGCCTTCGCCCTGTGAATCTGAACGACTCCGGTAAAACCAACCGAGACTAGAAACTACCGGTCGGCTCGAGAATCAAAACGCGGTTAAGGCGGATAATCTCCAGGCACCATATCAAAGGAAAGCTAGCAGCATCCATGTTGGTCAGATAGTCCCTGTTTAGCCCTTAGCTAGCTAACTAATCCAAGGGCAGCGGAGCTGATTGTTACCAGCCGGCAGCAAACTCTCAGCGTTCTTACCTTTCTTCGACCGAGTAGAGCGGATGGCTTTAGCGAAGTCTCCAAATCGAAGCCTACGTAAAATTTATAAGCCTCGCATTTCAGTGTTCCACCGCTAAAACATCAAAACAGCCGGTAGGCCGGCCTCCGAGCTAATGCTACACCGGGAGAAGCGAGCTGTCAGTCGGTGACAGGTTCCAGCCCGGGCGCGTTAAAGGCTCAGCGAAGCAGCTTCTTCTTCTCTTTTTCTAATGGCGGCTCTCAAAGAGCTTTAGAGCGCGCCACCGCCACCTAACGGACCGGAGTGGGACTGTATTTTTAATGCTTTTTCTTTTCTTTTAAAAATGTGTTTGTCATTATTATAGAAGCCCGTTTCTACACTTCAATGAAAAAAGTAGATTACGGCATGCTGTCTCATAGTTATGACTGAAATTCTCAATAATATGGCAAACTATTTTAATGTAATCTCATAATGATAATATATTAAGTCATAATTATGATATACTAATTATGATGGTATACTAAGTCATAATTATGATATACTAATTATGATGGTATACTAAGTCATAATTATGATATACAGTGCATCCAGAAGGTGTTCACAGACATTTTGTTATGTTACAGCCAGTGTGGCCACAGTTATCTTGAGAAAAAAGTCTGATTATTGTTTACTCCTCTAAAAGGTAACTTAGTTACTTTCCTGATTACTTGACTTTAAAAGTAGCTAAGTTAGATTGCTTTTTTAAAGTTAATTTATGTTATTTAGTGACATTCAGGAGCTCCTCAGGCAACCCTCTAATACCATGGTAAACAACATTCCAACATCCTGATCCAGACGAGTGGGAAGACGAGACACACCTGGAAACAGGACAAGCTCAGATTAGACATTTACAGAACACTGAAGGATGCAGCGGTGGAGTTACAAGTTAGACACTCACTGACAAAAAGTTAAGCACCTGAAGGAACGGTCCAATTTGGACGAGGCAGATCAGTGATGAGTATGTAAATTATCCTATTGGCAAGGAGCTGGCGTGTCTAGAACTGCACTGGAGGACTTAAATGATGGCGTCATGAGGGGAAAGATGGATGAACACAACACTTATCAGTAGTGATGCAGAACCACAAGTCATCACTGAACACAATACGCCTGCTGATCACAACACTTCCAACACAGTTGGTGCCATTCTGAAGTGTGTTTCTGTGTAAAACCTCTAATAGAGAATGTCTTAGCTGCTGTAGAGAGCTTCCTGAATGTGTGGAGCTGTGTATAAATGTTTGGGCGTGGCCCCCACCCCCTCCCAGGTCCCCATAGAAGCCACTGGCCCCAATGATCCCACAGGAGTAGGGACCAGGAGCCACCCCCAGACCACCAGAACTGCCCAGATTTACTCAGGCAGGTAAGTGCACCCCCCTCCCCGGCAAGCAGAGCGACTGACCCCCACCAAGTGAGCACAGCAGGCATCTAGCCAGAGGCCCAGGACCGTATATACGCCCCAGACAGACAATGAGGCGTTGATGATTGGGCATCCCCCAGGGCCCTCATTGCCACACCCCTAAGGTCCCATAGTGCAGCCACAGACATCTACCCACCCTGCTGAGGGGGCAGGGGACAACCGGTCAGGGAGGCCACCACCCTAGACCTGCCCACACCAGCCAGCAGCACAAAGAAACTCTTTAAACTGTCTGAAAACTCCCTTTAACAACAGGCAGCTGTTTGAAGTGATGTCACGTTAGGAAGCAGTTTGTGATGGTTGAGGTTTTTGTTTTTTTTACTGATTTGATCAACATTGTGCAGCAAACACACTGACCCTCTGTCCAAGGACGGCGTTCACGGCCGCACTCCCCCTGGCGCTGGTCTCAGGGTCCACCTTGGACAACCTGACCGTTCCTGCACAGAAAACGGACAGACATGAGATAATAACATGGTGGCGTGAACACTAAACGAAGGCTTTGCAGTTTCTGTTCATCATTTATTTTGTTGTGTTTTACTTGCAGCGTCCCAACAGGATACAGGACAACGTCCTCAGGAGGACTCACTGGGGGACGTCCAGGACCTGGAGACAAAAACACTAAACAGCCTGCTGTGGCACCACCTGTCCACCAGGTGACAGGAGTCATCTTTTTCTGTTCCAACACATTTACAGAGTCTGACTCATCAGGTGTAAACAGACGAGCTCAATCTACATGAAATGAGACCAAACCTGACTGAATCTGAACTCTGAACCAAAAAGACATTATTATTTATTACAACACTGATTTGATGACGAGTGTGTCTTTAAAACATCCAGCAGTTCAAACTGGTTGTAGGTGTCAGGAGCAGTCAATCCTCCACACTAAGAACAGAACTGGGAGTGAATGTTGCTGTTTTTAATGGAGCTGCTTCAGGAGAAGTTCTCAGAGGCTGGTTTGGTTCAACCAGCAGTCCAGAAGAAAAAGATCAAACATTCCCTCAGAAAGGATCCAACTTAGAGGATAAAAACACTTTGATTTGTTGAGGAGTTGAATGTGATCCTTCTGACATTTTGAGGAGTGTTTCTGTGATCAGAGCTCTCTGAGCAGCCTTAGTTTGGAGAAACGGAGATCAGATTGATGAGTCTGAGTGGATCCAGTTACAAAGTGTTTCTGCTGCTTTCAAACTTCACTGACCTGATAAATGACACCTGTTATTTGATCCACTTTAATCCATGTTTCCACATCACATGGTTCTTCATTCTCTGGTTATTTACACAGGAAGTTAGCTGAGGAGCTAGCTACCGTGTGGCTGTGATTTCTAAATATTTCTGCTGGAAAAACTAAGAATGTCAAACTGATGGAAATCTGAAGGAACACAAATTAAACTGATCACATCATTTTAGGACTGGAAATGTTTTTTGAGATTTTGTAACTGGAGCCACTAGCTGTTAGCTCATCTGTCTGATCAGAACTAATCTCTGTTTCAGTGTTAATTTCGTAGACGAAATATTTTCGTTATTTATTTCGTCACGAATATATTTTACAGAACGAAAACTAAACGAAATTCAAAAATATAAAACGGAAAAAGACGATGACGAAGACTAAATCGGCGGACATTTTCGTCAGGAACAAAAGACGAGACGAGAATTGACAGTGACGAAATCCAATCAGAAAACGGGAAGAATTTGACGAACATACCAAAGAACCAATCAGCAATCGGAGCAGGCGGGACTAGAGAAGGGAACCAATCAGCAAATGTAACAGGCGGAAGTAGATGAGAAAGGAACCAATCAGAGTCTGCCTTGTCGGGAAGAGCTGGAGTTTGTAAACAGCAGAGCAGACTCTGACCGGAACAAACTTTATTAAAAGTGGGTCACATGAACAGAACAGAGGCAGAGTTATGACGCTAATTTTAAGATAATGGTGGTGAACGCTGCAGAGGATCAAACAGCTGTCAGGGAGACAGGAAATATGGAGTTATGGAGAGAAATGACCGAAGACGGAGCGTTGTGGCGATCACGTTCTGTGGGAGGAGACGGACCGCAGCGTGAGAACAGCTGATCAGACTCTGTGAGGTAAAGCCTGCAGACTTTTTTATCTGACACGTCATGAGCAAAGTTCTGACAGTTTGCATTATTATGGTATTTATTTGCTCAGGACCACTAGTGTCTTTCCTGACAGAACTAAACACACAGTAGAATATGAATTACATATCTTTGTGATTGAATTAATAAAAAAAAAATATTAAAGGTCTCTAAATAAGATCATATTTAAACTACTTAATCAAATTTTCAACAAAATAGTTTATTTTAAAAGTAAATTTAGTTTTTTTTCTGAAGATTAGTCTTGGAAAGGGGTGTGTCTTATAATTGGGGTCATTAACAATACTGGGAACGTTGATAAAGGGCTCATTTGTTTATTAATACTTAATAATGCACTAATGTTAATAAAAGTAAAGTGTTACCCCAATTCATTTAAAGAAATGTAAAATAATTGCACCAGAGGAAAATATATTAATATTAGTGAAATATGCCTATTTTATATTTAGTCGACTAAAATTCTGAACTATTTTAGTCGACTAAAATGAGACTAAAACTAAAATGAATTGGACGACTAAAACTAGACTAAAATGAAAAAGAATTTTAGTCAAAAGACTAAGACTAAAACTAAATTAAAATTTCACGCCAAAATTAACACTGGTCTGTTTCTCCAAACGGAGGCTGTTCAGAGCTCTATCTACAACAGGGGAGATATTCACTGTTCACAACTTTTCCACAAAAACAGCCTTAAACATCTGAACCTCTCCTTTAATATTCTGACCTCTTTCATCTGTTTGTTTTTGACCAACGCAGCTGAAATGAGTTCAACCTGGAAGAAGAGTCTGAATTTTTATGGATGAAAGAATGAAACACCCACCTGGTCCTGATGGGCAGGAGGAGGAAGAAAGACAGGAGGAGCAGAAGGAGGAGGAGAAACAGGAAGAGAGGAAGGGAATTGGGGGAGAGAAACAGATGAGGGAGGGAAATAAAGGGAGAGGAGGGTGGATGAAAGGAGCAAGTGGGTTAAACCGCAGGTCTCCTCTGATGATCTCCACCAAGATGGAAACCATCTCGCTCAGACTCGTCTCCCTCTCGACCTCCTCCAGGAGGCACAGGCCGCAGTCCGAGGCCTCCATCCTGCTAGACTGCTTAGTGCTGGACTTCTGGAACACATGATGACAGGTTAATCAATGATGTCATCATGGAAATATGAACTGATGTTTGTTGCTATTAGTTAGTATCGGTATCAGACCGACCGATACCACGTACTTGTTAAAGTTAACCGATACCAGTGCAGTAGTTCTGACTGCGGTCAGAAGGCTTCACTGACTCGTCAGTTCTGTTGTAGTTTTCTCGATTGGTGGCTAGGGGGAGCTGTTGAGCAAAAGAGGAACAGTGTGGTTAGGAGAAGAAAACTGTAAAATAATTTCACAGAAAATGTTTATTTTTCACATACGTAGTTTTGCGATAATTTTTTTATTAATATATATATTTTTAATTCACCCCCATTTGCTGTAACAAGCAGAGAAGAAAATACATCCTGTCTTTCAATTCATTGTATTTTTGTGTGCAGTAGAAGTTTCGGTATCGGTACTCAATATTGGCAAGTACTCAGATCCAAGTATCGGTATCGGTTTGAAAAAAAGTGGCATCGCTGCATCCCTAGTCTGTTAATGTTTAGAACTGACCTCTAATCAGTTTATAAACAGTAAATATCAGATCATCTGTTCATAAAACTGATCTCTAATCAGTTTATAAACAGTAAATATCAGATCATCTGTTCATAAAACTGATCTCTAATCAGTTTATAAACAGTAAATATCAGATCATCTGTTCATAAAACTGACCTCTAATCAGTTTATAAACAGTAAATATCAGATCATCTGTTCATAAAACTGATCTCTAATCAGTTTATAAACAGTAAATATCAGATCATCTGTTCATAAAACTGATCTCTAATCAGTTTATAAACAGTAAATATCAGATCATCTGTTCATAAAACTGATCTCTAATCAGTTCCCTGAACCCTGTCTTTCAGGTCTTCTGGGGTCTCTCTCTTCCCACTGTCCTGTCTGATCTCTGCTGCTGTCCTGTCCAATAAAAAACATTCATCCTTTTATAAACTTAAATAGTACTTTAGTTTGTCAGTTTAGTTCAGTTCAATCTGTCTGACTTCCTTATTGTATTGGATGTTAGGTTGAGGAAGGAAAACACAAACCTTTAATAAAACGAGTAAATCAATATGCTGTCTAGATGTCAATCAGTCACAAAATATTGATTTCCCAACAAAACTTCCTAAGAGTCCTACAGGTTGTTTTCATCAGGAGATCAATAGTCGTGGTGGATCTGACATTGTTGCATATTTTGCTGAACTTTTGTTTGTAAACTCAGAATAGTGACAGCTGTATGAGCTACTCCACCATCGTCCTCATCTGGTTGAATATTTGTTTCTTTAGCCCGTAGAGAACTGAGGCAGTGCTATGTCCTTAAATGAGGTGATGTCAAAGTCCTCCTGCAGCTTTGATTAGTTTAAAGAGAATATTCTGCCAGGATGATGCTTTCCTCAAGGCTCTAAGGGTCATGTTGAAGTCGAGCTCAGCTATCAGTTCTTTACAGTTGAGGTCAGATGTAAATCACACAAAACCACCATAATAAAAACTCTTCATAACTGTGTTGCTGAGTTCAGAGCCAAGTTTCCACAGAGTCCAATAATAACTGAGCTCTTTTCTTTTTTCACTTCTTTATTTTAGAATATTTAGGGTGGGATGTAATTACTGGCTTCTTCCAGGAGGGGGCAGTAAGCAAAAGGGTGAATTCTTTCTCAGAACCATTTGGATGCCAGGTCTGTTCTCGGTCTGCTCTTTGTCTATCATGCATACATTTTGTTTTTTAGTACCTGTAAAAATGAATTATTAATTGATAATAATAAGCTATAGTTCTTTTTTAAGATAAAGCATTAGATCTGGATGATATTGTCTAAAAATATTCACATTATATTTGAATTCAGCTGGTTTGTCTTTTGATCTCAGTTTATTGAGAGTTATTTTTGTTATAAATAGTTTTCCCTTTTAGGACCTGATTCATAATAGTTCAGTTTTAAACACCTGCTTTTACTATGTAATGCAACCAATGCGTGTTATATCACAGCTGTTATTGTATCCCATTCCGCTGGTATCTACAGTATTCCTCTGTGCATTCTCATTTTCATTTAAGTAGTTTTGTTATCTTGTCTTTCTTTGTGTGATAACGGTTTCATTATTCCTGATTCCTGTTGTTAATCTCCATCCTCACTGAATCTAATGTTTAGGTTAGACAGAACTATCAGTCCCTTCTACAGCATCTATGTATTCTATTTCTATATACTGTTGTAAACAGCAATGATGAACTCTGTAACAGATGGAATGTGTTCTTGAAAAACAGCTAAAATCTCAAAAAGATTCCATTCTATTCCATGGAACGGTGTGTGTCCTGAACTCATTCCACCTGAAGGTGTGTGTCCTGTTCCATCTGAAGGTGTGTGTCCTGTTCCATCAGAAGGTGTGTGTCCTGTTCCACCTGAAGGTGTGTGTCCTGTTCCATCTGAAGGTGTGTGTCCTGTTCCATCAGAAGGTGTGTGTCCTGTTCCATCTGAAGGTGTGTGTCCTGTTCCATCTGAAGGTGTGTGTCCTGTTCCATCAGAAGGT
>SSNR01001184.1:5836-22607 GCA_006937965.1 Callopanchax toddi
GAGGAGGACTCCGGAGGATCTTGAGGTGGACGGCGCCGGGTAGATGGACACTGGTGAGGTGGAAAAGACTGGCGTCGTCCCTCTGTGGATCTGCTCCTTAAGAAGGGTCCTCCTCTGATGACGCTGATGGGCTGCAGCTGGAGAGGATCTGCCTGCCACGCCCTGAGGGAAAGACACAGACTGCCTGCAGGCACCCAGGACATGACAAATTCACCATCATTCTCAGTCAAAGTGAGTGACTTGTAAAACAATGAAGCTTCATAAGCCTCTAACCCGAAATTTAAATAAGATAAACCACAAAAGGAAACACTAAATGTTTCATTTTCATTTAAATCTTCTTGTTTGGTCTCAGTTGCTTTTGGAGAGACACTAATGCAGATCAACTATCGTGTTCTGAGTCAATGGAGAGGTTTAGAAATGAGCAGGTATTCAAAACAACTCTTGTCATTGATAAACTTCTAGTTTAGCATAAGGTCGTGTCATAGTTTGGAATTTGGCTTTTACCCATTAAAAAACAATCTAACAGATTTAAAAAAGGATACGTTTATGTAATGTAAGTTTAGTTTTTAGTTTATTTTTTATTTTTTTGTTTTAATCTAGGTTGAGGTACCCCAGGAAATCTAGAATTATACCAATTAATCCTGTAGTTAATGTTAGGGTTGATGCTGTTAATGCAATAAGAAGTTGTCTCTCTTCAGCCTTTTATAGTTTATTTTTCTTTTAGTTTAACTTTTATTATTGTTTCTATGGTATAGCTTTAATTTGACTATATTTTTATAGTCTATTTTAATTATTTTTTCTTTTAGCCTGACTTTATATTTCTTTTAGTGTATTTCTACTTTTTCTGTTTTTAGTTTGGTTTTTGTTTTGTTTTACAGTGCAGCTTTAGTTTCTTTTTTTTCCATGTTTTCAGTTCCTTTCCTGTATTCCTTTATATTCTTTTCTTTTCTGCGTTGTGTTTTTTTTTCTTCCCAATAAGATGTCTATTTTATGTACTATGTATCCGTCTAAGGAGTATAAAGTAAAATAGCCTAGAGAAATTTCAGCTGAATACTTTTGAGGTGCTTTTTGTAGGTAAGGATCGCCGCCTTATTCCTACTTTCACTTTTAAGGGTCTCGAAACGCTGTTCGAGCCCGGTTTGAGGATCGCCGCCTCTTTTACTTTTAGGGGTCTTGAAACGCCGTTCGAGCCCGATTTGAGGATCGCTGCCTCTTTTACTTTTATTTTTAAGAGCTCTTTTTACTTTTAAGGGTATCGAAAGCGCCGTTTGATCCCTGATCTGAGGAACGCCGCCTCGTCTTGCCACGGAGTCTTTAATCAGCCGTGTGCTCAGGCAGGAACGCCGTCCGCCTTTTAACTTTCGCTTGCACCTTTCTCTGTTCTTTCTAAAGCTGTCATTTCTTTAGCTGTAAAACTTTATACTCACACCCAATTTTGTGGTCTGATTGAGTTCGGTGTCCGGATCCCGTCAATGCCACGCCGACGGATGAAGTAGGCCTCCTCCGATCCCCCGGCGTAGGAGAATTTTGGGATCCGGGTCACGGCGCCACGATGTTAGAGATTTTACTCTCAGAAACCCCGAACTCTAAGGAACAGAATCAGACCAGACAGTTAGTTTAAGTTTTTTGAGCATTGTGGATGAGAGACCACCCGTCTGCTGGTTAGGCATCGGAGTGGAACTCTGAGGGATCTTTTCTCAGCTCAGTATTTATTAGAACACAGGTTGCACAACATCACATGATTGCATTCATGACAAAAAGATAAGAATCTGCTGCTGTTGGTTTATTACTGTTCACAGGTAGCTAACTAATAACTTTTTCCGTTGATGTTGCTGATTCAAAACAAAGTTCTGCTGATTCCTCACAAGAATGGAATGTGTTTTGATTGTTCAAAACCCTTGGTCCGTGCATCGAAAGCTGATGCTGAAAATGAAAAGGTTACAAGCAGGATACATTTGTAAGCAGACATGAATCATAATAATTAAAAACTCCTTCACATGCTGTACAAAGTTAAAAGAATCAGTGATGGATCAGAAATCAGCTGCTGTGTTACACTCAGGGTTATCAATGTGGAAGTTAAAGTCACCCAGAATTAAAACCTTTTCCAGCTTAATCATGGATGATAAGAAATCTGAACATTCAGAGAGAAAAGGGCCAGCTGGTCCAGGAGGTCTGTAAATTAAAACACAGTAAAATACTTCTTGTAACCCTACTTTGATGATCTGACATTCAGAAGTAGTGAAACAGCCACTGTTGATCAGACTACAGGCGTGTTTGTCCTTAAAGAACACAGCAGACCTCCACCACGGCGTGAGGGGCGTGGTGTGGTAAACACAGAGCAACCTGGAGGACAGATTTCATTAGAATGGACAAAGTTACCATCTTGTTCCCATGTTTCAACTAGAAAAAAGAAGTCTAGGCCCTGCTGGGTGAAAAGGTCATTTAAGATAAAAGACTTGTTAGAAATGGATCTGGCATTTAAAATAGACAAGCTACGCTCATTTGTCTCAGTGGACTACGCTCACACCCACCTCTTGACGTCTTCCATGTCCGATTTCGATCGGGACAGTAGCGCATCCGTGGACGCTCTTGTCGGGTCTACACTCCCTCCTCCACCATTCTCACCAGCTGCACTCCATCTACTCATCAGCAGAGGAGCATAAGTGGAGTGGAGCTTCGCTTGGACGATGCCAGTCCGTTCAACCCCGTTGTGGTAACACAGGTCTCACTCTCTGGTTGTTTTTGTCTGCCTTTTCAGTACAACTCATCTCCTGCCTTTTTTCTCAGTTTACATCACGGCTGCCGTCCTCAACCTCGCTTCTCGCTCCTCTGGATTCCTTCAACTCACAACCACCCACAACCCTCCGGAACCACCGATCCTCCAACAGCCTTCCTCCAGCCAGTCCTCAACATCCGATCAGTACCCTCCCCAGCTCCTCCGCCTTCTGGACACAGTAAGCCACCTCTCCTCACTGAGCATATCATTGAAGTTAAACCCTCCGTTCACCATCTTTCTCCTCTCTCCGAAGATTCCTCCTGGTTCCCAAACCCCGCAGTTCCAGTCATATCATTTTACAAAATATATATTCTTCACTTACTGTAATGTTCTCATGCAGAGTGTAGCAACTCTGACTAAACATCGAGATAAACCACAGCCAATGATGAGAAGGAGGCCTTTAGTAAGGTTGATCCTTTACTGCTTGACTTCCTCTTACAAAACTGTGATGAAAACTGCAAAAACATGATATAAATTACAACAAATAATTAGTTCTATTATAAACCAAACACTTGCATATAAAAAAAAAAAACTTTGTCAACCAATATGTGATATTTGTAAGTATTTAGCAAGGTCATAAACAAAAACTATGTAGCTTCCTTTCAAACATCAAATGCAATTGTAACTAAATATTTTACAATATGTACTTAACAACATTCCTACTAAATTATAATGTACTTACAGCATTGCTTCTACCAAACTTCACAGTAGATGACAGCAGATTACAACAATCATTTGCATCATGGTGCTACCATGCTTGTTGCTGGACCAGAAAAGGCAGGAAATGACAAAACTGGAAGTGATGTCACTACAACAAAACCATCCTTCAAAATAAAAGTCTTAACATTACAGCAGTCAAGATACTGATCAAACTGGTCCAAACTATTACAAAATAACACAAGTAAGAAATGCTTGAGAGGCAATACACTTACCTTACTGTGTCCTCAGTTGTGTGGCTCCAGGGTCTGGTCTAAAACCATTCATTATGACAGCTCTTCTTATGGGTCGGATCCCTCCTTACCTGGTTTCACTCCCCATGGTCAGAGAAGCTCTAGAACGCGCTTTGAGAGAAAAGGTGCTGCCTTTACAGACTCATCTAGCCTTTGCTTTAGGAAGTGCTCTACCCCTCAGGGTTGACCCTGAGGCTAGGAAACTAGCGTTCCTCGTCAGTCTTCCGGTCGTGTCACCAAACAACATCTACGGGATCAAAGACGTTGTGAACGTAGGTACCTGGGTGGATGACACTCATGTTAAGCTCAACACGCCGCCTCTGGTCGAGTTTCATGATGACATGCCTGAGGTTTATCTGGTCCCAGATCTACGTATGTGTTCGCTCACCCGCGACCTTCATTATCTCTGTCCAGGTAATCCTTTTCTGCGTGATAACACAGCCGCTTTATGTGGCATATCAGGGCTAACTAAAGATGCAAAGTGCCCAATGACGGTAACCCCACGCTCTCAGGTCTTACAAACCACCGCGGTTAATGTAGGTCTGGGCTGGCTAGTCCATACTCCTGCGCGGGAAGCAGAGGTCTTCTATGGTCGCCATGATGTGTCCACCCATGTGGATGTGCCACCCGCTGCGATGTGGGTGTCAGTCCCGGGAGGTGCTATGGTCCACATTGGTGAGGTCGCACTCTATCATTTGGACCCTAGACAACACGAGTCTACCGTGGAAACCTCTGACTTCTACGATAACATCTCGTTTGCATTGTCACCTGCCACCGTGGAACGTATCATATACGACGGTCCCACGACCATCCAGGTTGCAGCGGTGGACAATGTCCTGCGGGAGCTCTCGTTGGACGTCGGTCTCGACAGACCGGTGTCCTACGCGTGGTCCTCAGCAGACACGGTGTTATCGCTCCTAATCATTTTTAACTGCGCTCTGACGATAGGGTTGGCCAGCCTACTCTTCTGGTACTTCACAGGACGTATAAGCCCAATGGGAATCTCAATCGATAGGATAGGGGATCGGGTAGAGCGTGCTATTGCGCCGCCAGGGCGTGGTAATCAACCACCCCCTCCTTCAAGACAGGGTGCGTCGCCTCCTCCTCTCTCAGGACAGGTCGTGTCACCGCCGGCCGCCTCCTCCTCCCTCGGGACAGGAAGTGTCGCCTCCAGCCACGCCGCCTCCTCCTCCTTCGGGATGAGCTGCGTTACCACCGCCTCCGCCGCTCCCGGACCCTCCTACCTGAGCGACGTCTAGTCATACCACCCTCTAAACAAAAGGGGGGTGATGTTTATTTAGGACTCTTCTATTCCATCGTTGAGTCTATGTGTTCTCTGACTTCTTCTAATACCTCAGTCTCCCTCTTTCTGTTGTCTGACGTGAATGTGTGTACATGTTCAGGTCCCTTTAACCGTGTGTTACTAACCATGAGTTTATTGCTAAACAGACTTGGTCGAGCTGCTGACGTCATTTGCTGTACTGCAGGCAGCTGTGCGTCCTTATAGGTAAAAACATCTACGCCAGAGTTCCTTTAGTTCAGCCTAATGCTGTATTCAATTAGTGAAATTACTTTATGTTTAAATCACTTCAGATTTAATTTTCTATTATTTACAATAATTATTTCATGTTAATTATCACTGTAATGGCGAGCCAAGTCATTTACTTTACTTTCCTAAATCAAATTTAAGGATAATAATGTAATTTAAGATTAATACTATGTCCTCCTAAACTTTTTATTTCAGATCTTAAATATTTTACTTCTCTAGTCCAAAAGTAAAATTCTTAGATCAAACACTACAATCTTTAGTTTACTAAAGTTTTTCCAAACCTTAAATAGGTCAAAACTTAGTTTAAAATATGACTTCAAGTCTTTCCAAATTTTACGTTAAAATATTACTCTTAAGCCTGATTTATACTTCTCCGACAGCACGTTTGTGCTCACACGTATTGACGGAGACATTTTTGATTTTTACTTCTCAGTCAGTGTTGTGAAGCAATTCTCCACCAGGACAGCAGAGGGCGCATAACTTTTCTGCAGTAATGCCTCCGGTCGACCAAAGTTTGTTTACTTCAGCTCAGTAATGGCCGACAGAGAGCGAATTCTGATTGAGTTTGAACAGATTGATCTGGTGGAACAAACAATGTTGTTAAAAAGAATTAAATAGAAGTGAGGAGACAGCGGCGTCTGTTGAATGTCCGTCCGTCCGTTCAGTGAGGACGAGGCAGACGACGAGCGAAAATGTAGCTCTTGTTTAACCCTTTAGGGACACTGATGGATGATATAAATGTTCGTACTTCGTCTGCCAGACGTTTCTCGAGCTGATCCATATCTGCTTCCCTGAGATTCTACTATTACTACTCTGTTGATAGCGGCATGAAGCCGGAAATGATCATGGGGTGTTGAGCCGACCAATCACAGGCATGCGTTGTCCGTCGCTTTCGACGCATAGTTAGAATTTTGGGCATGTCTCCGTCAGCCTCTGCGAGCATGTTGTAGAGAGCTTGCGTCGACGCATAATGGCGTTGCGTGTCTCCGTAATGACGCAGACAGAGAAGTATAAATCAGGCTTTAGAGTGAACTGTTCCAAGTAAATGTCAATCTTTTCAGAGTTTACACAACTAATACATTTCCAAATTTATTTCTCTAGGTTTAAACCCTAGTTATTAATATAATGGCATGACACATAGCCTATATTTAAAATTAGATAAATCAATTTTCTAGTTTATTTCAACCATATCTGCCCTACACTCACACATTTTGAGTGCCTTTTACCAGATTGTGGTTCTTTGCTGTGCTGTGCTGTGCCTCTACTCTGCTCTGCTGTCCAGCCTACAGAGGTCCAAGGCTCCCGACGGGTCTCGTCTGCAAGTCGACTGCCGACGCGGCTCTGGATTGAAATCCTTCTCCCTCTCTCTGCTGCTACCCCTTCACGAACTGCCCCACTCCTCAGTCTCCGGCATCGTGTGGACGGATGCCCTCCTCCTGTGATTCTGTTTCGTTGTGGGATGCTCAAACTTCCTGAAGGTCATCGACACAGGTTTCCTCTGTGTCTGGTAACTCTGATTCATATATCATTTTTGATTGACTCTGCTCGTATGAAGGTACCACTAACCTTCCTTCCTTTTCGGTTCCTGATGTTCACGAATGTCCTCTGTCACCCGGATTGGTTGTCAAGGCCACGGCCTTCTGCTAGGTGCGCCTGACCTTGACGAAAGGGGGGTCTGTAGCATTATCAATATATGCTATGACCTCTGCCCACGTGATCATCACAAAACAATAATCCATCTTCTTCCCAATAACTCAGATTATAAAGACTCTTTTATTATGTTTTAACCTGAATCAACATTCCTCCAAGGTCTCGGTCGTATCGGAAGAATCCACCGGACTCTATTTAATAATAATAATAAAGACTCTTGGTGTCTCTTCCTAAAATGACACTTTAATCTGTTACAGAAATGTCTTAAATGATTAATGCACTTTCTCTTACAGCATTGTGAATGTTTGATACAGCTTCAGTATTATTGTTACTTTGCTAAAAGGTTAAACCAGTATTATTACTTATTTCTACTTTGCTAAGGATAAATAAGTATAATTTTTAACACTCCTTCCATAAAGGTGACGTATGACTTTAGAACCTGAGTCATGTGTCTTGTTTAGAGTCTTTTGATTGGCCAACGTTTTCTCACAGCTTCTCAGCTGTCTGCCCCAGAGAGGAAGTAAACAGTTCCTCCCCTGCTTCAGAGGAGAAAACCCACACTGTCAAACTTGCTACACAGTGTGTTATCGATGCCGACTGCTGAGTGACGGGTAGGGAGCCCCGTTGGCCGTCGAGGAAAGCTTCTTACCCCTGAGGACAGGAAACATCCGCCTGCCTCTCTATCTCAAGCAGAATGGGGAAGAAAGCCACCTCTCAGCTCACCAGCCATGGGTCTAACTGAGGTCGTATCCACGGATGTTTTCCGCCTGCCTGGGCGGGTCATTCCACCTGTCAGGGCTCTAGATCGACCGAGGGGGAATCTCCACATCCTTGTCAAACTCCACCAGCCGGAAGCGATCCAGGAACGAGTTCCAGAAAGAAATTCAGGGTCTGGTAAAGTCAAGGCTACTTTGATAAAACTAAACCTTACACCACAGGACGCTTCACCCAAGTAACCTCTCCACTTCATCCCTGGTAACTAAAACCCCTTTAAGTTAACTCCCTAGTCTTCATATCACCACAAGACTCAGGTTTTAAACTTAGAAGATCAATTTTAGAACATCTTACACTCATTGAATGCTAACCAAATTTCTACCTCAAATGCTAATCTGTTTAAAAATGTTCGTCAGCTTTTCTAATAAATATTGAACATATTTATTCTTGACTCAGCTTCCATTCGTCAAACACGGTATGTAAAATACTCCCTGCAATTAAAAAGAACCTAGAAATTCTGCATTTATCACCAACAGTTGTTTAACACAGGTGTCCAGAGCCCAGAGCCTCTCGTCTAAACCCTAGGTAAAACTGGAAAATTAGCAGAAGGTGAGTAATAAAACATTAGCTTTTATACACACTACAGATATCTAATTTATTCACACATCTGCTCTTGGATCCTCCTTCGACACACCGAAACCTGACAACAACTAAATGACATCCCACTCAAAGTCCATCAAATTTTTTAGGAGAGTGTCCACATGGGGATTGACCTCTGCTGCCTTTTTGTGGACCAGCTTCTCGTCCTCTTTGACACCATTTCACCGCTGGTCTTTCTTCCCTCTCAGAATTGATACCAACCAGGCACCTAAAATGAAATAATACAGAAAGTATATAAGATATTAGGTGTGGAAAGTGTAGCGTTATCAAATACGCTAGAACTCTGACCTCTGAGCCCTTGACCATCACACAAAAATAATCTTTTTTTCCCAATAACTTGGAATATAATGACTATTATGTTTTAACCTGAATCAACCTTCTTCCAGGTGTCCAGATCGATTTGTCCGGAAGATTCCACAGGACTCTTTTAGTAAATAATAAACTCAAAGACTTCCTGGTGTCTCTTTCTACAGTGACACTTTTAATCTACTGTTCAGAAATGTCTTAACGTGATTAATGCACTTCCTCCTACAGTGTTATGAATGTTTGATCCAGCTTCAGTATTATTACATAATTCTACTTTGCTAAGGTTAAATCAGTATTATTTCATACGTCCTTCATGTCATATCAGGTCCTCCATGGAGGAGATCTGTCTCCCCCCTTTTGAACCTGAGGTCTGTTGACCTACAACAATGCCTGAAATTTGCAGCATGTAACCTACCGACTTCCAGTGGTCCTTGGAGGAGCACTTGTAAGGTAGGGATGTGGAGATTCACCGATTTGAACCGGTGGTCCGATCATGACGTGTAAAATCTGACTGCACCGGTAGCTTCAGCGAGCATCGGCTCAGCTGACTGCTAAATGCGCAACGTATCGCTCTCTCTTGTCTCCCATCGGTGAAAACAATGGTTACATCGATTAGTTCAGGGTGTCCAGCCTTTTTCCTCTCACGAGCTACTTTTATACTGAGCAGCTCCACGCGGGTTGCAGGGCAAGCTGCAGGTGCTGCAAACGCTGTGTGTGCGCGCGTGTGTGTGTTTGTGTGTGTGTGTTTGTGTGTCCACCACCGAGTCAGCGCTCGTTCACGTGACGTTTAACGGAGGTTTCGTGGCTCTGCTGCTGTCCTTGTAACTCGTTACCCAGAGGGGCGCGGGGGAGAACTGTCCCGCTATTTAACAGCAACAACTCCGCGTTAAACCGGTTGATCAGTTTATAGTTTCTCTGTTTTGTCCTCATTTTGATGAACGCACCATCAGTAAAACTACGGAAGCCAGGTGGCGCGCAGGCGCAGTTAGAAAACCTGGTAAGAACAGGTGAAGAGGAGATGAGCAACATCAGAGGATCTGAATGGTTTCTGCTCTGTTAGCACTAGAATCTGTTAGTCAGTGTTAAAGACACTATGTTGAAGTTATTTACACACTGCACAGAGTTAATGCTGGAAATGTTGATTAGAGGAGGTTTAACAAGTGGTTTAGTCAAATTACAGACAGAAAACACTATACGTACTTTTTAATGGTAGAAAAGTACACGGAAATGAAGACTTCATAATGGGGTATAGGCCATTGTGAAATTTTCATTTTGGGCTACTTTTATAACATTAAAAGTAGGCCAAAATGTTTATTTTTTGGGAGGGGGTGTGCAGGGGCAATTCAGGGAGTCATCTAGGCCATGAAAACAATCAATATGTTAATTGCTTATCAATAAACAATCACACACTGTGAGAATGCAATAAAAAGTTTAATAAAATTAGAATATTTGAAACAATATAAATCCCTATTAATAATAAAAAAACAATAAATCAATAAATCTCTGTACAGGTGTCTTAATACTGTAAATGTTCACAAAAACGAACATTGAAAATGGACACACACGCGCCCGCACACACACTACAATCGCCTCAACTTTATGATAGGAAGTCCTTTTTTGAAAGTTGGCAAAAGGCCAACCTTCCTCTTCACCCCTTTCGCCAGCTCGATGATGGATGTGACGGGCGTTCTCTACAGAGTGAAGAACAGAAACACAATTAGCTAAGTGAACGTGTATTCTTGTGTTATAGCAATCACATGATTTCAACTTACTTTAATGTTCTCCGTCCTCTCCTCCCCAGCACTGGGACCCACAGAAGTTGCAGGACCCACAGGAGCAGGTGCCAGACCAGCAGCAGCACTTCTTTGAGCATCACCAAGCAAAGCAGATGAGGGCTTCTCGCTCACAGCAAGTTTAATGAAGTGCTCCCTCATCTGCTTTGCTCGGTGAAGTGTTTTGTGCAGTGCGTAGAAGCGCTCCTGTGTCTCCACGCTGTGGCACATGAATGTGGAGACATCTGAGCGAGTGGCACCTTCATTGCTCTGAAAATTCTACAGTATAGAAAAAAAGAACTTTTGTCAGTAAAAAAACGCACATTGAATTGATTGTGTTTCGTGTTTTTGATTCTTACGAAGGTGGCGACAGCAGTCCTCAGGTCGAGGAGATTGGGGGACCCGGCGATTCCCATCTCGCTCCACGCCCGCCGGACATATCTGACAATGTCTTTTGCCTCACCTCTCCCCAGAGAACTAAAGAAATAGGGGTTGGTGGGCACAGTGCGGGCGCGAAGACGGAGCCAGGTCAGGAACCACCCATACTCCTCGCTGTCCAAAAAAATTTGGGCGTTCCCAAATTTTCTGACCGTTTTGTGCTCAAGGACCTGCAGAAGACATAGTTTGACAGAAAGCAGAGGCGTGAGTCAACGGTATAAAAGCTGTGAAGGCAACAGTTGGACCAACGTTGAATTTATCATTAAAAGATCCCCAACATAAAGACATCTATGTGTCTGTTCTTTTAAATGTAGGAAGAGATGCACAGTTGTTTATTGATGAGGTACCCCGCCTCATCATCTCCAATGGCCGCCTTCACCTCCTTCACCTTCATCCTCGTAAGGACTCCGGTGCGGTGGCCATAGATAGAGGAGAGGTACGCAGCAAGGTACCCGAAGAACCGGTATCTTGTCCTCGGGTCCCTTGGGGGAGCTTTCTCAATGTCCTCTGAAACGAGAGTTAAAGAGTGAAGAGAACATTAAGATTTTTAGATTCTGTGGCACCGCTGGCAAAAGGTTTTCGAGAGAGGGGGAGGCCATATGGACTCACTGAGCAGTGATGGTATTTTGGCCCGAGCAAGGACCTGGCACTTGAGAAGGTCCTCCTTCTGCACCAGCCTCGCCAGCTTCTTCTGTTTGACCAGAGACTGCTGGCCAAGGATGGTCCTTGCCAGGTCCCTGCTCAATTTTTTCAGCTCCAGGACGATGAGCTTCTTCTGGCCCTGAGTGAGACGAGAATGCCTCGGTGGTGTGGCCCGGAAGTAGTCCATAAATGATATGGCCTGGCCCACGTACAGCGACACTGTGTTGGGGGCCAGGCCAATCCTCCTGAGCGCTGATGGGTAGCTGTGTAACAAACAGAGTAAAAGACACAGATGAGGTACAGTACACGGATAGAAGTCAGTAAGGTTAATTCTTTCAAAATTCACTACTTACGTCTTCAAGAGGGGAATGTTAAAAAGGAAACCCCAGTCCCAGTGGTTCGTACTATCACAGCCGAGCATCAGGTACTTGAGAAAAACCTTTGCTCGGCTGAGTTTTGAGACTGCGTATTCCTTCATTTTCCCTGTGCCCTCAGGGGGGAAAATGTACAAGAAATATGTTTCCAAGAAAGAATCTGTAAAGAGGCGAGAGAAGATGATGAATGTAGCGTGAAAACACTGCACACACCTGCAAATACACTGTTTTTTTTCTTACCAATTTGGGGGCCAAATGAAATTTCCCGGAATGTGGACACCTTTGTTTTTGCCTTGAATAAGGGCTCAAGTCCACGGAAGGCCCTCTCCTCGGCTGTGAGCATCTTTTTTTTCTTCTTCTTCGTCTCCTTTTCGTGAGGAGAAAAAACAAAAGACGATTAACAGTGTTACTACATGACCAAATAGCATCATTGGTTCTAAAGTTGGTCAAGATTTCTTAAATTATTGATGAACTAATCCTTCTCACTCACAGTGTCACCAGAGCCACCGACAGAAGAAGAGGAAAGATGTCTGGTCTTCATTTTCCTCTTCTGTGGGGCCTGTGTCTCTCCGGGCTCCTGGGAATAGGGAAAAAACAATAATGAGACCTGATCGAGTGACAAGCTTTGGCCCAAAGGCTAAATAATTCTGGCACTGTAATAATTAATAAAACATTTTTTAAAATTCACTATAACTCACCTCAGCCTGCGGATCTTCATGGAAAAGCTTTCGCTTGGCTGGCTTAGACGGCAGCGGGACCTGAGGCGGCAGCGGGACCTGAGGCGGCAGCGGGACCTGAGGCGGCTGCGGGACCTGAGGCGGCAGCGGGACCTGAGGCGGCTGCGGGACCTGAGGCGGCAGCGGGACCTGAGGCGGCAGTGGGACCTGAGGCGGCTGCGGGACCTGAGGCGGCAGCGGGACCTGAGGCGGCTGCGGGACCTGAGGCGGCTGCGGGACCTGAGGCGGCAGCGGGACCTGAGGCGGCTGCGGGACCTGAGGCGGCAGCGGGACCTGAGGCTGGGGCTGTCGCTGGTCAGCTTCATCCTCCGAGATCTGGAGCTGACGTTCCTGCTGCTGCTGGGCCTTTGGCTGGCGAGATGGTACAAGGCGTAAAGGCTGGCGAGGACTAGACTGCTCCTCCTCTGACTCCTCCTCCTCCTCTGACTCCTCCTCTGAGGAGGAGGAAGGCGATGGCTTGCCCTGCTGCTGAGGCCTAGATGGCTCCTCCTCCTCCTCTGACTCCTCCTCTGAGGAGGAGGAAGGCGATGGCTTGCCCTGCTCCTGAGGCCTAGATGGCTCCTCCTCCTCCTCTGACTCCTCCTCTGAGGAGGAGGAAGGCGATGGCTTGCCCTGCTGCTGAGGCCTAGATGGCTCCTCCTCAGGCGATGGCTTGCCCTGCTGCTGAGGCCTAGATGGCTCCTCCTCCTCCTCTGACTCCTCCTCGTAGGAGGAGGAAGGCGATGGCTTGCCCTGCTGCTGAGGCCTAGATGGCTCCTCCTCAGGCGATGGCTTGCCCTGCTGCTGAGGCCTAGATGGCTCCTCCTCCTCCTCTGACTCCTCCTCCTCTGAGGAGGAAGGCGATGGCTTGCCCTGCTGCTGTAGCTGCCTCTGCAGAGGGAAAAAAGGTGGTTCTTTGTAAAATATGTCTTACCTAATTTACCTTTGAACACTGTCTATCTTTCATTCACTCACCCTCGACTTCGCCAGGGCGTCCTGCAGTCGTTTGACCTCAGAGGTCAGGCTGCTGATTGTGGCCCTGCAGGTTGCATTTTGGCAGCCTCTTGCCCCGGCGGAAGTTGAGGCGTTGTCCTCCAGGTCCAGGACGCTCACCATTGGCGGCTGGGGAGTTGTGGCCCGCAACTCCCTCAGCAACTGAACTCCAGCCTTTTTTTTTAGGTCTTGCCTTATTTTCTCGAGCCCAGTGGCGGTGACTTCCTTGTGCCCCATCAGGTGCTGAACCACATTTAATATATATGGTGTGCAACCTTGGATGGGGCACGGACCTGGAGGAACAACTATCCTCCCCATGGCCATCTTATTAAGCAGGTCTCGCTCGTCCTGGTTCAAAACATTGTGGAAGGCTTTCAGATGTTTAGAGACCAGCTGAAGGACCTTCCCACAAATGGGACAGGTCCCAGAACTCTTTGGTTTTGTCATCTAGAAAAGTAAAGAAAGAAAAATTTTGTTCACACATGGCACTTTAAAGAGAGTAGGAAATGCAGGCAAATGTCAAATGTTGGAACTAAATGCATACAATCGTCTCTGTTTTTGTTTTTGTCTTTTTGGGCTACTTTTTTGTTGCACTAAAATGAAGTTCTGCCATGTTGGGCTACTTGGGAAACACTCCCAAAACAAAATGGTGACTCCATCACATTTTCGGAGAAATAGAAACTTTACTTTGGTCAAAGGAATAGGCTTCTTTTTGGGCTACTTTTAAGGTGCGCTAAAAAAGACGTTACGCCATGTTGGGCTACTTTGGAAACACGCCCAAAACCAAATGGAGACTCCATCACACAGTTCGGCCATTTGGAGCTCTACAGTGTTGGAAACTTGGGGAAAAGTCCCCAAACAAACAAAATGAAGACTCCATCACACAGTTTAATCAAAAAAACGAGCCTACAGTGAGTTACCCAATAGTTAACATGACCCACCTTCTAATAAACAGGAAACATTCAACTTAATCGTGCAAAACCTCAATATCAACAACTAAAGAAAGCATATTTTTGTAAATACTCACATTAATGCTCGTTTTCAGAAGACAGCTTCAATGTGGTCCTCCTTCCTCCACTGTCCGACGCACACTGACTGTTGCAAGCCTTGCTGCGAGCACTTCAGGGAGATCGAAAGTTAACTTTCCTTAAAGGGACAGGCTTCATTTTGGCGTACCGTTTAATGTTAGAAAAGTAGCCCGAAACGAAGAATTTTTTTTGGCGTACTTTTAATTGGTAGGAAAGTAAATGGAAGTGACGTATTCATTTTGGCGTACTTTTTAATGGTAGAAAAGTACACGGAAATGATGTATTCATTTTTGGCGTACTTTTTAATGGTAGAAAGGTACGCCAAAATGAAAGCTCCACAATGGCCTATAGCCCACAATGAAGTCTTCATAATGGGCTATTTTCTTTCATTTTGGGACACCTCCGGCCGACTTTAAACCATTGATTCAGAATGGGCTACTTTCTTTCATTTTGGGACACCTCCGGCCAGAATGGGCTACTTTCTTTCATTTTGGGACACCTCCGGGCGACTTTAAACATTGATCCAGAATGGGCTACTTTCTTTCATTTTGGGACACCTCCGGGCGACTTTAAACCATTGTTTCAGATTGGGCTACTTTTTTTCATTTTGGGGCACCTGGGGGGGCGGGGGGGGGACCGGGAGGGGGGGGAGCACTTTTGTCAACTTTAAACCATTGTTTCAGATTGGGCTACTTTTTTTCATTTTGGGACACCTGGGGGGGTGGGGGGTGGGGGTGGGGGGGACACCAGGAGTGGGGAAGCATTCTGGCCAAGTTTAAACTTTGATTATCTTGGGTGGGGGATGGGCAGCTCTCACCAGTTGACCTGTCTGACAGGCCTTTTCAGGCCCTTTTGCTGCATAACTCTCCAACGCTTTGAGCCAGGGACCTGAGATTCGAGTTCTCGTATCGGGGCTTAGTCCTCGTTCACGCCTCCGAGTTTCAGACCCGTGCGACCTCGGGAAAGGTCATAGGTCACCAGTTGACCTGTCTTACAGGCTGTTGGGAATTTGCTGCATTTTTGGCCCCTTTTTCTTCATAACTCTCCAATGCTTTGAGCCAAGGACCTGAGATTTTAGTTCATGCATCGGGGCAAAGGCCTCATTCATGCCTCCGAGTTTCATGCCCGTACGAGCTCGGAAAAGGTCAGAGGTCACCCGTTTCTCACTTGCAAATTCCCCTTTTTTTGTATAGCTGCCCAACGCTTTGACCTGCCGGTCTGAGATTTGACCACGTTGCTTTCCTCTCAGGCACGTGCAGACGATTTTTTGTCCCGTTGCGGTAGGCCTGCCGTAGAGCTACTTAGCCTCCTGATTGGTCTACAGCCACGGTACTTTGGATCCCTAATCTACACCTTCCCAGGGAGCGGCACGACGAGTTTCAGGAAGTTTGGGCCATTTTTGTGGTCACGGCGGCCAGAGAAAATGAGCAAACGGCGACCTTTCACCCCCCGCCATTCGAAAAGTACACGCCCGACAGGGACCAAACTGACGCCCCTCGGCTCCTCTCGAGGGCCCCCACGACATATTAAAATCTCAGACCCGTGCGACCTCGGAAAAGTCGTGACCTGCCAGGCCAAGAGGCTCTTAGACGTCTGGGGTCTGACACCACTTGGAGGTCAGGATTTGAATCGGGGGGCGGGGGGGAAATCCCGAGGGTTTGGGGTTTTTTTGCGAATGCCACCTTGTTCATTGGCCCCGGGGGGTCGCCCGCTCCAAATCTGGGGCCCCTGGGGTCAACGGTCTCCATGCAGCAGCCGAAAAACCTATTTTTTACAGAAAAAAAAACAAAGTGACCCAAAATGAAACGGGGCACTTGGCCCCCATAGGCCCCCATAACCCCCCGACGCTTTGAGCCAGGGGTCTGAAATTCGACAGCACGCATCAGGGCATGGGCAACAATCACCCTGACGAGTTTCACACCCCTGCGACCTTGGGAAAGGTCAAAGGTCACCAGTTGACCTCTCTGACTGGCATCCGGGCCTTTTCAGTCTTTTTTTCTGCATAACCCTCCAACGCTTTGAGCCAGGGACTTGAGATTCGGGTTCACGCATCGTGGAGAAGGCCTCTCACTTTCCCCCGAGTTTGACATCCGTACGACCTCGGCAAGGTCGTGAACTGCCAGGCCAAAAGTCTCTAAGTGACCCAAAAGGAAACGGGGCACTTAAGCGTCCCGAAATGAAACGGGGCACTTGGCCCACTTAG
>SSNR01001186.1:9434-23945 GCA_006937965.1 Callopanchax toddi
TCTACAGTTAGAACACTATATTACCTGTTAGCTAACCTCTACAGTTAGAACACTATATTACCTGTTAGCTAACCTCTACAGTTAGAACACTATATTACCTGTTAGTTAACATCTACAGTTAGAACACTATATTACCTGTTAGCTAACCTCTACAGTTAGAACTCTATATTACCTGTTAGTTAACCTCTACAGTTAGAACTCTATATTACCTGTTAGCTAACCTCTACAGTTAGAACTCTATATTACCTGTTAGCTAACCTCTACAGTTAGAACTCTATATTACCTGTTAGCTAACCTCTACAGTTAGAACTCTATATTACCTGTTAGCTAACCTCTTTATTAACCTCTCCAACATCAGGACCACATGCTCTATATTGTGTCCCGCCAGCTGTAAGTTCTTTTTTACAAATTCTATGCCATCTTTGTGAATCAATAGTTACTGCTGGGACTTGGACACGTTCCAGTACTTCCAGTAAAATTGTGTTATTGTTTCCCAGCTGTTGATCCTTGTGCTTCATTTTAAAGAGATTCTAGTGAATTTTTTGGCCTTTAGAGATGGAAAACACCATGACGTCAACTTTTTCAAACAAAATGTTCTTTGTGCTTATGGTCACATCATGACAGAACCCTTGTTCAGAAACCTTGTCACTTACAGGGTATGTGTATCTCTGTGCTCAGACTAGTGTGTTTGCTGTGTGTTTACGGTGTTACATGAACTGGTTCTGAAGCCTCAAACACAGAAACACTGTTTAAACCATTCACCAGCCTCTGATCTGACACAGCACCACAATACACACACTCTGCAGAGAAGAGAATCAGAAAAGAAAAAACAAGAATTAATTCTAAAGGGTAAATGGAAATCTTCAAATGGAAAAGCTTGTCTGATTGAACCGAACCACAGTAGATAGAATGTGAGGCTCAGATGGGTTTACAGTAACAAGTCAGAGGAAGTCAAACTAATCTGATTTTTTCATTCCAGACCTTTATCACACTCAGTGAGTTTACATGCAAATCTAAGTCGAGCTAGGTCGGTCTAGGTTGATCTTGTGTTAATGAACTGGGAGTCTTTATCCTGGTTTACATGTCTGTTAGAAAACTGAACTCTGAAATGAAGTTTGTTCCACTCCGCTACGATAGGGGGCGACATGCGCTCTTTCATCTCGGCATTCTGCCGGTTATTTTCTTAGCGTTTAAAAACTTTAGTTCTAAACGCTTCTATTGGACACACATTTGCTCGGGCGTCTTCGAGTACCCAGCGCTAGCAAGCTGTTCATCTGCTTTTGCTGCCATCTTTTTCTACCACTACTGATTTGTTAATAATCCCACTCCCGTGATCTCGTCACTCCTAGAGGAGGAGCGTCCAGCCGGGTCTCAGCTCCACTGAGCTGTTTACAAGCAGGCGTAACCGAGCTACAACCGCCTTATCTGGGTTCTTTAGCTCCATTAGATCTGGTTCGACTTCAACCAGACTGACGTGTTTACATGCATTTTTAAAGACTTCAGTCGATTTAAGGCAATAATTTGGTTTTCTGATGTGCATGTAAAGGCACTGAGTGACCTTCCTGGGGCTCAGAGCAGATTACGATCCTACTGGGACATCAGAGACATGTCTGAGCTGTTTCCAGAGGCTCTGCAGTTTTTTACATGAATTTAGGTGGTTTATTTTTATGAAACCAATTAGGTATTTACATAGATTTCAGAGGTTTATTTACATGAAAATCTAAGATTATTTACATGTAAATTAATGGTTGAATTTCATGGAATTTAGTGGCTCTTATATGGATCTCAGTGGCTTATTTACATGGAAATCTATTTTTTCTACATGGAAGTCTGTGATTTTTTGCATGGTAATATATAATTATTAACAAGTATAAATATTTCCAACACCATGAAAATCCAGGAGTTGTAACCAGCAGGTATTTTTAAATATTAAGGTCTAAATATTTATGCAATATCAATCTGACGGAGGTGTTAAGATTTCTAAAATAATTTGACAGATTCTGCTGGATATTCTGGGAGACTGAAGCCGATGTCAGAAGACATAAACACACTTGGGTTTTGGCCATAGCCATAAACTCATCGTTCCTGAAAGATGTAAATGGTATGACTCTAAATGGAGGTTGTTCAGAAAGTGAGAAAGATCTAGTTGTTTTTGAGACGTAGGTGACTATTTTACTACTCTGCAGTCACAGAGAAACACACAGTTGACAACAGAAATATAATCAGGAAAGGAGACGACAGTCAGTAACTGATCTACAGGAGTTCATTCAAACCAGACGAGTTCTGAGCTGCTTTCTATCAGAGACACCGAGTCCTCTGGTCTCAGGCTCAGGGGGACAGAGGTCCAGAGTCTGGGTCCACAGCAGCAGAGACTCTTTATCCTGGTACACTACACAACCAGTAGGCTCTGATCCTCAGAAGGATGTAGAAGATCACTGATGGAAGCTGGTGTTGGTCCATGTAGGACCCTAAAAACCATAACCAGGATCTGGAGGACTTAGTCAGAAGATTCGGAACCACCTGGAACTGATCCAAAGATGTTCTGTTCAGACAGAGTAGTAGTCCAGACCAGAAGAGATGAAAGAACAAGGAGAACCAGAAACCTGACATGAGCATCCAGAGTCAGAGCTGGGTCAAAGGTCACACCAGTGTTCCTGACAGAAGGTCTGGTAAATGAAGCAGGTTGACCAGGAGAATCCCAGACTTTAGGAACCAGCTGGTCCAGAGACCAGAGGAGGACTTCAGTTCTGTAGAAAGTTCCCAGCATGCAGTTCTAACAGAGTCTAAAGAGGTCTGGAGCAGCTGGAGCTGAGACGTCTGGAGCTTAGAGGACATGGACAGTAGGAGGTCCTCAGCAGAGAGACGGTAGGAGAAAGGTCTCAGGATGAGTTGAATGAGTGACACCTTGGTCTGTTGGCTGCTTCTGTCAAACCAAACGTCAGAAACCTTGGTATCATTCTAGATTCTGCCGTGTCATTAGAGGGACATTCACCAGGTTTAATCCATAACTGCTTATTTCAGCTGAGAGACATCTCTAAGATCAGAACTCTAGTGTCAAAAGCAGAACTAGAGATGCTTTTATTTCATCTCGCCTTGATTACAGTAACAGCCTTTTTACATGTTTGACCAGTGGCGGCTGGTGAAATTTCTTTTGGGTGGGGCGCATTTTTGCTAGTCAGTTTTCAGATGCACAAAAAAAAATCACATATCACCACTAGGGCAGGGAATGATAATATTTTCATCTGACCGAATATTTTCTGGTAAAAATCCCTAGTACCACCAGTTCTCTAGAAATGTGGAGCTGTTAGGTCTAATTCTACACATCAAACAGTAAAGAAATCATAAAGTCTTCATGAGGAGACCTTAGAATAATATCAATATAATCAGATACAAATAAAAATAAAACCAACCAAAATGTGGTGTAGCGCCGGCAAAGGCGTTACTATCTCTGAATTCTGACCTCTGGTTCATCACAACAATAACTCATCTTTTTCCCAATAACTTGGATTAAAATGACTCTTTTATTATGTTGTAACCTGAATCAACATTCCTTCCAGGACCCGGTCGTGTCGGAAGACTCAGACGTTCTTTAGTTAATAATTAAACTCAAAGACTCTTTGATGTCTCATTCTAAAAGACACTACCTTTAATCCACTGTCCAGAAATGTCTTAATATGATTCATTCATTTTCCTCCAGTATTAATGAATGTTGATGTTGCATCAGTATTATTTTATGTTTCTACTTTTGCTAAAAGGTTAAAGCATATTAATAATCTATCTAAGTTTTGCCTGGGTTTCCTTAATGACGAGAACCACGTGACTTGGTAACTCCTTCCCATTGGGCCACGCGTCCAAAAGTTTCCACTGTCAGACTTCCTGCCTGGAAGCCAGCAGTTCTCGTTCAGCCAGCAACGAGACGAGAGCGACCGTTCCTCAGCTACATGGTACGCTCAGATGCCGACTGCCCGTTTTGGGTTCTAGCCCCAAACAGTCGAGGACAATTTCCCCCGGCTAGAAGCCAGACACCATCCGTCTGCTTCTGTTCACCTGCCATGGGGAAGAACATGCTAGCCTCTTCCACCAGCCGATCATGGAGCCGCTGACCGACTCATTCAGACGCTTCCGTGCCTTGGACGGCCTCCCGGCCCCCGGGGATAACCCGAGGTTCGTCAACCAACTACCCTCACCGACGAACCTCCACCTACCACGCCGAGGCGATCTTGGAGCGGTTTCAGCGAGGTATCAACTCCGATCTGGTAAACTGAGGCTCTTGATAAATAACACTCCTGTCAACTTAGTCTCAGCTCCCCTCATAACTAGCTCAGACTCCCTAGAGATATTTAATATCTCACGGGCTCTCGTCATTAACTCTCAGCTTAATAACATCAGAAGAATCTCTTAAGATGCACCATCTACCTCATATCTGTCTGTTCGTTCAATCTGTTTCTTTAATAAAATAACTGTAGTCTAAGTCTGCTTCTGGGTTATAACTTCCAAATATAATGTACGTAGGTCTTCCCTTTGAATCAAAAGAACCTAGATATCCTGCATAACCATTAGGTTAGTGAAGGTAGCTTTGCATTGCTGGGCATAAAACCGACAAAACTAAGCTAATAACCTTGCAGAAGTGTGTCCGTATTATAACAATAAAAACAGGTTATATTACGCTACAGTGGTCACAACAAAAGTTGTAAGAGTTTCAAGGAAAAAACAACCTGGCAAAGTCAAAAACATTACTTAATATTCACAATTATCTTTCTACTGACACCACAAACAAATAAATCCATCTCTAACTAATACAGTCAGATAATTAATGTTACAATTCAGCCAACAACCGCTAACCAAGCAAGTCATGACAATCAGCTCAACTAATGAAGTGAATTAACAACAAAATAAAGTCAAATCCACTGATAAGTCCCATCAAACCCAGTCAGACCAAACTTCCTTAAAACGCCATAATAATTTAATGAAAAGTAGAGAAAACGCATGAAAAACGGGCTAAACTACATAAACCAACGTATTCAATCAGCAGTAACTGTATTTCTCTAACATTCGGCAGACACCTCAACAAACACATGTCGCTATTTAAGGTATAAATTCACTCATCAGGACTTAGCACTGCTAGCCGCGGCTAGCTCCGCCTATGGGGTTTTTGAATGGGAAAATCCGTGACAGACACATAGTTATTAAGAAAAGAAACAAACAAATGAAGTCACTCACCATTGAGTTGATTAAATCAGGACAAATGGAATCATTCGGCTTGTTTTCACAAGCAGGAAAGAAGGATTCTTTGAATAAATATCCATTTTCTACCCTCCATTAAAAAGAGAGCAAGAACTTCGGTCTGAGCAACACTCCAGACTCCTGCCGTTGTGCACATGTCACACAGGGACGCTGAAGACCTGCGTCTCGAGCGATCTCTTAGTTTTTGCACTCAGTGCGCATGCGTCAGGAGCAGAAAACAATGCGCTATGTCGGGACGGCGTCCCGTCCAGACATGCGCAGTAGAACCCAGAGAAACACGACCTATCGGGTCCAGTAAAAAATAGTGAGAAAACCTTTCTAAACTACACCTAAATGCAGATTATACACCGCACTTATTGTATATATAATGGATGACTCCTTTAGTTTTATTTTTATGTTGGTTTTTTATATTTTGTGATCCCTATTTCTCTTCTTCTTCCTCTTGGGACTGGTGGGGCCCAAGCGCCCCCTATGGACGGGCCGCCACTGTGTTTGAATAAGAAAAATCTGTCTCTCCTCCAGTCAGTTCAGAATGCTGCTGCAAGGCTTTTAACCAACACACGGAAGAGTCAGCACATTACTCCAGTTTAAGATCCCTGCACTGGTTACCAGTGCATTTTAGAATTCATTTTAAACTTTTAGTTTTTACTTTTAAAGCCCTCTGTGGTCAGGTCCCTGTTTATATCTCAGACCTTTTAAAACCCTACAGTCCTCCTCGCAGTCTGAGGTCTACTAGTCAGAGGCTGTTGATGGTTCCTAGATCACATTTTAAGTCCAGGGGAGATCAATCTTTTAAAGTAGTGGCTCCAAGATTATGGAACGCTTTACCTCCTGGATTCTGTTGATTCTTTTAGGAAACAGTTGAAAACTCATTTATTCAGGCTGGCTTTGAACTGATTTGAGGTTTATTTTGTGTTTTATCATGTTCTTATCAAGTTTTATCCTTTGTGTTTTTATAATTGTTTTTATTGTAAAGCACTTTCTGGTTATTGACCTGAGAAAAGTGCTATATAAATAAAGTTGTTATTATTATATTATTATTAAGAGGGAGGAGATAGAGGAGGACCAGCAGAGGCTCCAACACAGAGCCCTGTGGGACACCATGGAGGAGGACCTGGACTAGGAAGGAAGTCTCATGACTTGCTCTTCTGAGAACGTTCTTTCTGAGGGCTCAGGACGTGTGTGTGTGTGTGTGTGTGTGTGTGTGTGTGTGTGTGTGTGTGTGTGTGTGTGTGTGTGTGTGTGTGTGTGTGTGTGTGTTGATGTGAGATGTAAGCTTCTGTTCAACAGGAAGACCTGAACTTAGAATTAGCTACAGAGAGACAACAGTCAGACCGGGATGAGCAGATCCACTCCAGAGCTGGTCCTGCTAGGTCTACCCAGATCCTGATAGGTCTACCCAGGTCCTGCTAGGTCTACCCAGATCCTGATAGGTCTACCCAGTTCCTGCTAGGTCTACCCAGGTCCTGATAGGTCTACCCAGGTCCTGCTAGGTCTACCCAGGTCCTGATAGGTCTACCCAGGTCCTGATAGGTCTACCCAGGTCCTGCTAGGTCTACCCAGATCCTGATGGGTCTACCCAGATCCTGATGAGTCTACCCAGATCCTGCTAGGTCTACCCAGATCCTGATGGGTCTACCCAGACCCTGATGGGTCTACCCAGGTCCTGCTAGGTCTACCCAGGTCCTGATAGGTCTACCCAGGTCCTGCTAGGTCTACCCAGGTCCTGATAGGTCTACCCAGGTCCTGATAGGTCTACCCAGATCCTGATAGGTCTACCCAGGTCCTGATAGGTCTACCCAGGTCCTGCTAGGTCTACCCAGGTCCTGATAGGTCTACCCAGATCCTGATGGGTCTACCCATATCCTGATGGGTCTACCCAGATCCTGATGGGTCTCCTCAGGGTCTCAGCCTATCAGGTAACAGTGGTGTTGAGGCCGCAGTCAGGTCCATCAGAACCAGAACAGAACCTTGTCCAGCATCTCTTCCAGTCAGAATGAAGACCTGTTCCAGCAGAATGAGGTCTACAGAGACCTGACTGTGTTTGTCCGGAGCTGCTGGAGATCCAGGGTATTGCTCTCTACGATGAGAAGGAATTCCTTACAGACTTTTATAAAATTGGCTGAAATATTCCTTTATATCTTTGAAACTTCTGAGGTGTCCATGTTATAATAATAAATATTTAAAACTGGTGAGACTAAGTTGTTCCTGGCAGAAGACTCCCTGAGTGTTTTAGATTAAAGAATAAAAGACATTTAAATCATTAATCACAGTTCTTTGGTGTAAAGCATCATTTCATTCAATATTAAAGTCATACCATGCAGTTTTGTTTGTTTTAGCTCCCCCTGGTGTCCAATTTAAGTCACTGTCATAAAACCGTTAGCATAGTTTCTGCTCAGAAAGCCCTAAATCTCCCTGTTAAATGTCTCCTCAGCCTTCACTGCTTTCTACTGGAGCGGTTCATCACTCAGTCAGAGAAATCAGCTGTTCAAGCAGGGAGAGAAGGGAAAAATCAGGAATCATGAGCTAAAAACACTCCGGAGCTAGCATAACAGCTAGCCACATTGGGTTAGCCTAACCCTCTGAGATACGGGACTTTGTGAGACTTCAGGACACCGGACCAGAGACTCAGAAGTTACAGACGTGGTATTCTGGATCCAAGCAGCAGATGGAGCTGAGGGACTTTTATTAAAGAGCATATATTAAGTTCTTTTTTTTTTATTATTCTGATAAAACTCTGTCCAAAAATACTATTTGAAATGTTTATTGAGGGTATTTTGTTTTACAATACATTTTTTTTAAACCATTTTTCTAGTCCAAAGTGCCGCTTTTTGCAAAGCTTCTAAAAACGCTTTTTTTTTCATCTGTGGACCTGTGACGTCAGCTAAGGGAGCTCCTAGCTAGGTGGCGCTGCTTACAGTGTTGTCAGATGTAGATAAATAAAGTATTTGTAGGATAATTTAACACTCTGTACGATCAATAATCCCATAAATCTGATCATTTGAGCCCTTTGTTGTGTGGAGTTTGTGTAACAGATGCTTGTTTTAATCATTGTGTTAGATTTTTTAAAGCTAAACTACTTTAACATCTCAGACTGGCACCGCTCTAGTCTGCCAGCTGCCTGCTCGCTGTCGGCGATGAGTTGTTAGTTTTAGGTTAGAGCGCTCTTTAATCGAGTCGGTGTGTATTCATTTTAATAAAAAATGCTAAATTATATTTATTATGTTTGTGAATGCCAATCGCCAGTCTGTCAGGACACTGAGTCAACAACGGGACGGCTTCCTTACCGGTACGGTGACTTCTGTTTGGAGACGAAAAACCCCGGTGGTCCTGGTCTAGTCCAGGACTGGATGTGATGGAGTCCCACTTACCGACGAAAAACATTCAGTGTGACTCTAAACAGGCGCCGTTACTTCGATCCATTCACCGGAACCGCTGTTAGCACACAGCAGCTAACAGGAGCTAACGGGGAGACTTGAGTCTCGTTTCCATGCCAGGTTTGGTACGGTTCGTGGTGGGTCGTAATCCGGTACCGGTCCGCGATTTCATGAGAGCATTTCCTTCAGGTGTCTGACCCTCACCTGGCTGGCGGGGTACAGTAAATCCACGCCGCGATGCTCTCCAGAGGGGCTTCCCGTTTCCAGCGGGGCTACCAAGAGGGTCTTCACGGCGGGGGTTCCAGCCTGACCCGACACTGTTTCGGTCAGCCTCGAACCGTTTAGCTGCATCCTGTGAAACTTTTTATAAACTCTTTCATTTCTTAACAATCCACCTGAACGCAGCTCAATGTTTGGAGCTCTGATGATCAAACCTGGTGCTAAACGCTGGCATTTTACCCAGACCCGAGTGAGGAGGTGGGTCACGGTCTACAGCTGGTCCGACAGGGTACAGCCTTACAGGACTGATTGTTTTTATCTTTTTTTTTTTTTAATCTTAATAACTGCTCACTATAGTAATAAAGTAATAAAATAACGGCACTCTGGGGGTTTGTTTTGCTCGTCACAAGTAGTGATAAGTGGATCAGTTTTCTATATAGAGAACGAACGGTCTCCCTGAACTGTCGTCACTTCCGGTTTGGTGAAAAAATTGACAATTCTCACAAAAACGAATCCAAGAGCCTAAATAAGCTGAATTTGTGTAAATTTTTATTCAGAAAAAGTTTCTATTATATTTCTCTAAACATTTGTTTAAGGCAGTGTCTAACTTAAAATATGCTCTTTAACCTGTAAAGGGTCAGATTAGATCAGACTGGATCAGATTAGATCAGACTGGGTCAGATTAGATCAGACTGGATCAGATTAGATCAGACTGGGTCAGATTAGATCAGACTGGATCAGATTAGATCAGATTAGATCAGACTGGATCAGATTAGATCAGACTGGATCAGATTAGATCAGACTGGATCAGACTGGATCAGATTAGATCAGACTGGATCAGATTAGATCAGACTGGATCAGATTAGATCAGATTAGATCAGATTAGATCAGACTGGATCAAGGACAAGGTTTAAAATAGGAAAAGGTTACATAGTGTGACTTTAAAAAAGGAAGCTGGTGCATTTAGCACACAACATCCAATCTGAAAGGAGGACACTCCCTGAAGATGCAGGACTCTGGTTTTCTTTCAGCAACGAGAGAAGAATCTGATCCCAGACCAGATCAGTCGGCCCCTCCCTTCTCAATAAACACATTTTAATCACAAACCGAAAAACCGAAGAAAACAAAAATAAAAGCCTATGAGAGACTGGAGTCATAGGAGGAGCCTCCAGCAGCCATGTTGAACACACCCCAGGTCCTGTTGTTGTTCCATCTGAGACCATCACACCACACCACAACACACAAACACACACACACACACACACACACACACACACACATCCAGCTTTAGTTTTACCTCTGCAGATGATCTATGCCGTCTTCAGGCTCCTGTTTCCATCTCAGCATCCCTCCAGTCCGGACTGGAAGCCATTGGAGTCTGAGGCTGCAGTGGAACATAAAACACACCCTTTGGAGGTCTGCCTCTCAGTCTCCTCTTCCTCTCCTCCCCTACTCTGATTGGCCTCCTCATAAAGATGACATCATTTCGTGTTCACCCTCTCTTCCTCCGTCTAGAGGTTATTCCCTCTGCTCCTCAAGCCCCTCCCTCCTGCTCTGCTTCCAGCCTCCCTCTTTTGTTCCTTCACTCAGCCTCTCTGTCAGCTAAACATTTGATTTTCTGCTTAAATTGGAGAAATTCTAAAGACAACATAACAGCAAATATCTCCTAAAATCTGTAAAACTGCAATAGTTTATACTGATTTCATTTGTATGCAGAAAATTAAAAGTAGATTAATTTTTCAGAATAAATGAAGAGGACAGAAGCTAAAACATAAATCAGAGGAAGCAGCGGAGGAGAGAGACTAATAAAGGAACAGATGCTCATTAGTGCTGAGTCAGGGTTTAGAACCAGCTGCACCTGAACACAGCCCCATTAAGCTAACACAAACATAGTACCTGATTTCTGTTATGAACAGCCCTTATTTAGATTCCTATTAATGAAGGGGGTGTTGCCCCTCCCCAGTCAAACAGGCCCCTCCTCCTGTTTCAGTCTGGGTTCAGCCATGTCTCAATGAAACAGAGGAGCCTGTAGTCCTGAATGTCTCTGGAACTGGACCCTGGCCCTGAGCCCGTTGAGTTGGTTCTCCAGTGACTGGACATTAGCTAGGCAGAGGTGTGTGTGTGGTGTGCACGAGCTCTCAGACTGTTCCTCATGCCATCTTGTTTCCCTCTGGGCCTCCGCTTTGGGTCACGACCTTTGTTCTCCCTCAGAATCTCACTAGGCCAGCTCGGATCCAGAGTTAAAAATGTAGAAATTTGAGTACATAATAAAGCAGTAGAGGTAAGAGTAGCTCTGTCATACTGAGTTACCGATTAAAGTAGTTTAAAATTAACTTAAAAACACACAACAAAGCAAAAAAACAAGGTCCAAGCAGTCGTGATGGCAGCTGATCTCACGACGCCATTTTGATTAGGGGTTTGCTGATTGGTTTTTACGCCGACTGTTTATTTATTTTGCAGAATGCATCACGTGGGATCAAAGCAAAATGATGATGGCCCAACTCGGTGTCAGTGGGCTCGCTGATCTGGTTTTATGGGCCGTAAGATAAAAGTATGAATTTTAAAAAGTCGGGACTGTCGATCCACCAGGAAACGCCGACGTTCACCAGACAGCCAGTCCATGTCGATGCAGAGTGCGGCCGAACTCTGCCCAGTTTCTGCCGTGGGTCCGCGACTCGCTTAGCGGTGCCCCTCTAAGCCACAGCAGGCTCCGAACCACATGGTTGGTCCAGTTTGAAGGCCAGGTGCTGAGCGTGTCGCTCCTCAGGGGCACGACGCCCCCTTCCCCAGGTCCTGGACTTGCTGCGCGGTCTGACTCCAAACAGACCTGGAGTCCACCGTGTGGTGATGTCTGGCACAGATGCTAGACAATGAAATATTATTTACAGATAATTATTAATTCATTTTCAAAAAGTGTTTTTTAAACCAATTAGATGAAATTAAATAATTTCCCATGGCACACTAGTGTGCTTAAAAAACACTGTCCGATATGATATGATATATTTACCTGAAGGTTTTAATCCTAACAAGTCAACCACTGATTTATAAGGGAAACTCATGAAGACTAGCCCTGCTGCCCAAACTTTCACACCCCACTGGCAATAAAGCTAGATTATTTTAGGTAGCCAGGGATTCTATACTAATAAAACATTTGACAAGAATGCTTAATATTGTTCTTAAAAATCAATTCATTAATATATTTTCATAACTAATTTAATTACAAAATAAAACAAAAAAAAGTATTTTATGAAGACAGTCCAGCACAGCGCACCGGACCGGCTCACAGTGACCACTGCCAGTCCATCAAGTTATGGGGTTTTTCTGTTGCTGCCTAAAATGACACCTGTGGTCAAAGTTGTGATTTATTTCAAGCAATTTTTTGTTTAGTTTTAGTTTTTATTTTGTTTAAACACACAGTTAACCTCTTTACACACACTGTATGCGTCGTTTCATCATGATATAAAGACTAGAAGATGCTGTAATCTCCATGACAACAGAGCTGACAGCCTGTCTCAGCATCACTCAGACATTACAGCGTCAGCGACTCGCTTTACTTTCAGAGGTTCACCTCAGACTGACCGGTTCAGCAGGAAGAGTTCAGAGAAGAGACGAGGTTCCTCCTGTTCACTGGATACAAACGTCACGCATGTTTAAAAATGTACCTTCAAAAGAGTTCACGTTAGTTATCACCGACGGTCCGATTGATTTCATTCGTTCACACACATAATATCAAACCGCTGACTCAGCACACATTTCAGGACACAAATCAGTTCTTTTTAAATCTACTTTCTTACATTGTCCAAATACCAACAATAAACAGAACTCACCTCATCGCTTTCAGCATCGTATCAGACCCCCAGACCCCATCTGAGCTCCTCTTTTTTCAGCCAATCTCCTCCATGTCAAAAAGTTCTTGTCATGCGATGATTTCTGTGTATAATCCACCACTCCTCTGTAATACTTTGGGAAATGGACTGCTCATATTTTAGACATAAGATCTGATGGAACCTGACTGTTTAGTGGTTTGGTTCAAAAACTGGAAGTAAACACAGCTCGAGGATACCGGGATTGGTCAGATTTTATCTGAGTTGCGGTGATTGGTCAGAAAAGACGAAATACTGTAAATGCTAAGGTGATTGGTAAAATTTGCGTAAAGGTTGCAGTGACTGGTGACAATTGCAAGGCTGCAAAAAATTTGTAGCCAATGGTTGAATTTGTTACAGTTTTTCTAGATTGCTAAACTGCTCTCTGTTTCTCCAAAGTTTGAACACAAAACCCAATTTTCAAGCTAAATTCAAAAAATCTCAGACTCTTCTTGCAAAACCAAACTTTCACCTCCAAACAGTTCAATCTGTGCTCAAAACTGAACTTTGTTGTCAAATCGAGCCCCAAGTCAATCACAATGATAAACACTAAGAACAGTCACTAAACACTACGTAGAAAACTAGAAAACACAACGCTCAGGACATGAAGCTGAGAAATACATGTTTATTGTTAACTGTAGGTGAAATGCATGTTGGGAAACAAAAATAACAGAGCATTTAGCTCTGGAACAAAAAGACTGAACAGAAATCTGGTGTATTTACACGTAGCTCTGGTAAAACCAACAGAAATCTGGTGCATTTACACATAGCTCTGGTAAAACCAACAGAAATCTGGTGCATTTACACGTAGCTCTAGTAAAACCAACAGAAATCTGGTGTATTTACACGTAGCTCTGGTAAAACCAACAGAAATCTGGTGCATTTACACGTAGCTCTGGTAAAACCAGACAGAAATCTGGTGCATTTACACATAGCTCTGGTAAAACCAACAGAAATCTGGAGCATTTACACGTAGCTCTGGTAAAACCAACAGAAATCTGGTGCATTTACACGTAGCTCTGGTTAAACCAACAGAAATCTGGTGCATTTACACGTAGCTCTGGTAAAACCAACAGAAATCTGGTGCATTTACACGTAGCTCTGGTAAAACCAACAGAAATCTGGTGTATTTACACGTAGCTCTGGTAAAACCAACAGAAATCTGGTGTATTTACACGTAGCTCTGGTAAAACCAACAGAAATCTGATGAGTTGATACTTGTGTACAGTAAGACTATGTACGTAAAATAAAGTACAAAAATATACAATTACTACCTAAGAGCATTACTCAGCATCATGTCTCTACTGGGTCAGGACACAGGACTTCGTCCATCACAGGACACATGCTGTCTGACCAGGTAACGGGTCTCATTCACTGCATTGAGGGGTTTTCAGTCTAGAGGTCCAGTGGGGTTTTACGGATGGGCGGGGCTTACCAGCTCTACATTATGATGTCATACAGTAATTCAGTCAACACTGACATACTGTGCTATAATGTCAGAAGAAGGTGATTAGTTGTTCTCTGCTCTAAACCCTCAGACTGGTGGACTCAGTGAATCTACTGGTGTCCAGTTGTAGCCTTTGTCCCGCCTCCCTCATGCTCAGACCATGGACCAGAACCTGGCCAATCACAGCAGCTCTGATGTCATCAGATATTACTGTTCTTTGTCTTCCTGACCACTTCGACCTCCTGTGACACCAACTCTTCCTCAGAGTTCTGTAGGGCCTCACAAACCAGTGCTCTCTGAACTGGTTACTGTGGATGTTCCCTTACATCATCAGACACCAGTGGGACCAGTTTGGACTTGT
>SSNR01001189.1:3928-23594 GCA_006937965.1 Callopanchax toddi
CCCCTCAAACAGGGTGTTATATTTTAGGAAGTCCTCCTGATGCTTTAGAGAATCAACAGGACTTGGGTCCACAACATGTGGCTCGTGGGCCACAGGCTGCCTGTTAAGTCCCCCTGTGTTTCAACTGGAGGGAACTTTGATGGTTTAGTGCAGGTTTGACCTCGGGTGATTGAAATGGTTTAATGATTAGTTTCATCCAGTAGCAGAACTATGGACCAAGGAGGAGGAATCCCAGGTGCAGGCAGTGGTTTGGGTCAGGAAGCAGTGCCGGTTCCAAACGGTTCAGTCTGGACCTCACCTCATCATGACCCTCCCCTGCTCACGCTGCACCTGAGACTGGAGCGGATTGTTGGACAGAAACTGGGTTAAAGACAGCTAACAGCTTAGGGCTCCTACTGGTTAAACTGGTGGAGCTGGCTGGGAAGAGACAGTCTGGACTTCCCTACTGGGATTCTTCCTCTGGAAGCTGAACCTTGAGAAGTGGAAGACAGGGAGGAAAGCAGAGAAAAACTTTGGTTCTAACGTTGTTGGCAGGATTTGAACCTACGCAGGGAGACCCTAATGGATTTCAAGTCCATCGCCTTAACCACTCGGCCACAACAACCTGATGTTCCTGATCCACAGGAGCTGTAGGGAGTTCTCTGGCTTTGGGGGAGGAGTCAACCAGACACCTTTAGGGGCAGCTGAACAACCTGCAGCAGAGATTGACCTTCAACTCTTTTATGACGCTTTTGAAACCTGAAAGAAAAACAAACAAAAAATATTTTTTAAATAATCCTGTTATAAGAAAACGTTTTAAGGTCCCAAATCAGCGGTATCCAGGCCTCACTACACAATAACCAGGTGGGTTGACCCTAATATTAACAGGTCCTCATACTAACATAGACATCATTATTTTGATGATCTAACAGAAGTGATCATCTAACCTGTGGAGGAGAATTAGCATTGTTAGCTTGTCTCCAGAACAACTTCTCTGCTGAAGACTTGTCCTTCTCTCAGAAGTCTCTGATATTGATCCTAGTTTTATTATCCTTTGGTCAGAAAGCCTTTCTGATGGATTCTGATTCTGCTCACATTGGATGAAGTCAGCAGTTACCTGGAGGGAACTCTGAGCAAAACAAACGCACCCTGTAGAAGGCAGCCATGTTGCAGTCCCACACTCTCATTCTATTGGTTGGAACACTGAGGCCATCAGAAAAAGCAGAAAGACTGGAGTGTGAGCAGAAGAAGTCTGAGAGCTTGAGTCTGAGTCACAAACACAGGATGTCTGAGCTCAAGGGAAGAGAATAAATATTAGAACCAGAGACATGATGTCCAGAGTGGGAATTGAACCCAGGCCTCCAACTGGAGACCAGAATCCTCTGTGCTGAGCGAGAAAGGAAACCTTGAGTCTGGCGCCTTTGACCGCTCGGCCATCCTGACACAATGCAGACAAATCCCTACAAAGACACGCCCCCATCTCTTTTTATTAAAGCTCCTATGTGGAGAATTTTTCTATTGATCAAAGTTTTCTAAATGTTTTAAATGATAGTTCAGGTCTAAACTATGATCTATGGGTAGAGTTCCACAACATCTGTTATTCTTCTGAAGACCCTCCTTCCTCCTAGAGACCCCTTTGAATTCTCTCTGACCGCTGAACTTTATCAGCCAATAGGATTCAAGTTTACACATTGTCAGCTGTCAGTCAAGATGGATGCGCTTCATGCAAACCAGTAGAGGTGGGGGCCGTGCTCCCAGGATGCTCAGTGTCTTCCTGTTTACAGTCTCAGCTGGTCATGGAGAAGTCAGAGCTAATTTCTACTAAAACGTTATCCATTCCCCGACTACTGAGGGATTTATTTGTATTTTTACACATTTCTCCTCACAGAATGACAAGGCTTGCCAAGAATATGCTTTTATTTTGGTAAAGAATTCCATCCTGGACCGATTGTCTCCTCATTTCTGGGTTCTGCTACTTGCAGCTCCCTGTTGAGTGACGAGCGTGTTGAGCGACGTGTTTCATCAGCACAGTGTGACAGTCAGGTCTCAGAACATCTACAGAGTGAGAACATGATTTGTGAGCTGTGAAAGATTCAACCCTGTGATCCAGTTTGAGCAGGAGCTGAGAGCCATGACAAGCACAGTGACTGACCGGCTTAGAGACCAGAGTGAGGCGCCGTGTGCACACGCGTGTAGAGGTGGGGCTATAGGAAGCAGGAGGGGGAGAATGGATGATTCAGGAAGGGCCGTGCTACGTTGGATTTAAAAAATGCTCTCCTGCTGAAAAACTCCACACAGCTGCTTTAATGTCACAGTGGTGGAGCGAGTGCAGTCCTGTAGATTCCTGGTCCTCCATGTTTCCAAGGACTCAGCTGGTCACCAAACACCACACAACTGGTTTGGAGAGCCCAGCAGAGGCTGTACTTCCTCAGAGTGCTCAGGAGGAATAACATGGAGAGGAAGCTGCTGGTGGCGTTCTACCAGAGCCTAGTATACTAGACCGTCACTTCTGCTCTGCACACTTTGGTCTAGACACGCTCCATTGGAACCTCAGCAGCCCACTGATTGGTCCGCTCAGTCTTTTACCGGGCCAATCACANGATGACGATGATGATGACGATGATGATCATGACATTGATTACGATGACGATAATGACGACAATAATGATGACGATAATGATGATAATGATGACGATGATGATCACGATGACAATGATGATGATGATGATGATGACAATGATAATGATGACAATGATGATGATGACGATGATGACGACAATGACGATGATGATGACGATGATAATGATGATGATGATGATTACGATGACAATGATGACGATGCTGAAAAGGATGATGATGACGATGATGATCATGACAATGATTACGATGACGATAATGACGATGATGATGATGACAATGATGATCATGACGATGATGACGACGATGATGATGATGATGATGATGATGATCACGATGACAATGATGATGATGTTGACAATGATAATGATGACGATGATGATGATGACAATGATGATCATGACGATGATGACGACGATGATGATGACGATAATGACGAAGATGATGATGACAATAATGATTATGACGATGATGTTGATGATGATGATGACAATGATGATCATGACGATGATGATGACGATGATAATGACGATGATGATGATTACGATGACAATGATGACCATGATGATGACGATGATGACGATCACGATGACAATGATGATCATGACGATGATGATGATGACGATGATCATGACGATGATGACGATGATTATGATGATGAAGATGATGATGATGATAATGATGATGATGATAATGACGATGACAATGATGATCATGACGATGATGATGATGATGATGATGATGACGATAATGATGACGATGTCAATAATGATGATAATGATGATGATTATTACGATGACGATGATGATGATGGTGATGATAATGATGATGATAATGATGATGATGACGACAATGATGATGACGATAATGATGACGACAATGATGATGACGATAATGATGATGAGGATGATGATCACGATGACAATGATGATGACGATGATGATGAGGATGACGATGATGAACTTGACGATGACGATGATGATGATGATGACGACGACAATGATGATGACGATAACGACGATGATGATGATGACAATGATGATGATGATGATAATGATGATGATGATGATGACGATAATGATGACGACAATGATGATGACGATGATGACGATGACAATGATGAACATGACGATGATGATGATGACGATGATGATGATGATGATGACGACAATGATGATGACGATAATGATGATAATGATGACGATGATGATCACGATGACAATGATGATGATGATGATGATGACGATAATGATGACGATGTCAATAATGATGATAATGATGATGATTATTACGATGACGATGATGATGATGGTGATGATAATGATGATGATAATGATGATGATGACGACAATGATGATGACGATAATGATGACGACAATGATGATGACGATAATGATGATGANCCGACTACTGAGGGATTTATTTGTATTTTTACACATTTCTCCTCACAGAATGACAAGGCTTGCCAAGAATATGCTTTTATTTTGGTAAAGAATTCCATTCTGGACCGATTGTCTCCTCATTTCCGGGTTCTGCTACTTGCAGCTCCCTGTTGAGTGACGAGCGTGTTGAGCGACGTGTTTCATCAGCACAGTGTGACAGTCAGGTCTCAGAACATCTACAGAGTGAGAACATGATTTGTGAGCTGTGAAAGATTCAACCCTGTGATCCAGTTTGAGCAGGAGCTGAGAGCCATGACAAGCACAGTGACTGACCGGCTTAGAGACCAGAGTGAGGCGCCGTGTGCACACGCGTGTAGAGGTGGGGCTATAGGAAGCAGGAGGGGGAGAATGGATGATTCAGGAAGGGCCGTGCTACGTTGGATTTAAAAAATGCTCTCCTGCTGAAAAACTCCACACAGCTGCTTTAATGTCACAGTGGTGGAGCGAGTGCAGTCCTGTAGATTCCTGGTCCTCCATGTTTCCAAGGACTCAGCTGGTCACCAAACACCACACAACTGGTTTGGAGAGCCCAGCAGAGGCTGTACTTCCTCAGAGTGCTCAGGAGGAATAACATGGAGAGGAAGCTGCTGGTGGCGTTCTACCAGAGCCTAGTATACTAGACCGTCACTTCTGCTCTGCACACTTTGGTCTAGACACGCTCCACTGGAACCTCAGCAGCCCACTGATTGGTCCGCTCAGTCTTTTACCGGGCCAATCACAACGCTCTAACGGGTTGGTGGGTGGGATTTGCCGATGATGTCAGAGCTCTGACTCTGAATTTAAACAACATGGCGGCAGCTCAGGAACGGCGTTTGTTAGAAACGTCTTTGTCATCGATTTTGGACGATTTAGATTTGGGCTTTTCTCTAAGACGTGAACAGATAAAGGCACTTAAGGCTTTTATTTTGAAAGAGGATTTATTAGAAGCTTTGCCGACGGGATACGGTAAAAGTTTAATTTACCAGCTGGTTCTGGTTGTTGTTAAATGGCTCTGATTGGTCCTAGTGCTATCCAATAGCATGTGAAGACGGTTTGATTGACAACCGTTGATCCCGCCCCATGAATGAGTCGTTTCAGTGGACCGTGGCCAGACTATATATCCACAGTCTGGTCTACCAGGCTAGTCCTACCAGGAAACCATGGAGAGCATCCTCCAGTTCTGCATCTCAGTGGGTTTACTGGCTGCTCTGCTGCAGATAGAAAGGCCCTGCAGAGAGTCATCAAATCTGCAGAAAACAGCACTGACTTCTGCAGGAAGATCTCACCACCTCCAGCTACATCAGCAGAGACTAAACATCATCAGAGACCCCTCCCACACCAGTCACCACCTCTTTGAACTCATGCCATCCGCTAAACGCTACAAGACCTCAAAAACTAGAAGCAGCAGACTGAAGGAGACTTCTTCCCCCAGCAGTCAGGACAATGAATAAACCAAAACCTGTCAAATCCAGTTTCTGTCAGGTTTTACAGGTTCAACATCTTCACAGTTTGGACCAGAAATACAGAGTCAATAGTGGAATATGTACTAACAGATAAACAATCCTACTAAACAAAGGCCTGTCTAGCTCAGTCGGTAGAGCATGAGACTCTTAATCTCAGGGTCGTGGGTTCAAGTCCCACATCAGGCAAGTCTTTCAAACCACAAATTTCCAGACTGATCAGGTAACAAAGTTAGAAACCAGAGCTCTACAATCATCAGTCTGCTCCTGTGGTCATGATCTTTGAGTAAGTACCAACAGACTGAGGTCAGAGGTCAAACTGACTTTCCTCCTACAGGATGATCACATCTGCTTTTACACACAGGGTGAGGAACACTTACATCTGGGACCACCTTAAGCTGGGCATACACTGAGCCACTTTAGCCACGATTTCTCTCTCTGTCATTATTTTCGTACTCGTGCCGAGTTCAGCATGTCGTGCGTTGGTGTTCGTGTAGTATACAGGGGGTAGCGAGAAGACGTTTTTCACCTCACGAGGAGATTCCAGTCAGCAATCGTACCCTCGCTGGAAAATCAGACGTGTTTGATATTCTCGTAGCTCCTCGGGGCTCCTCCTCCAGGAGGACCCAGAATTTCTCACACTGCGCACGCGCCAACCTGAAAGTAGTAGAAAAAGAAGAAGGAAGAGGAGGTGAATGTCTTTTTTCTATAAATCTTTATTGAAAATGAAGCACAGACAGCAGAAATACAATTATGTGCACAAACAAACAAACCTGGCATAAAACAGTCAAATCGAGAAAACAAAGTCACTTTTCCAGAAAACAAAGAACAACAATAAAATCACTTCTGGAGTTTCTTCTTCTTCTCCACATTTCCGTATTCAAAGGCCTGACCGTGTCGTGTAGCACGTACAGTGTGAGCAGTCAGCTGGCATCAGAGCATCAGGTCGTATAGTACTCGTGAGCTGTGACCGATTGGATCCTGTGATGTAATCGTACAGTTTGAGCAGGAGCTCGGAGCCACGACTGGAAATTTCACACAGTGTATTCCCGGCTTTAGAGTTTAGTCTGGTCCCTGAAGGTTTCTTCTACCAGCCCTGGTGGTTTTGGCCTTTAAGCCGGCAAAAACTGACGCGAGATCAGACGTTGTCGGACGTGCAGGAGATTTAACACGACAACGACTGACGCGAGATCAAAGGGTTTCGGCCTCGCACTGGCCTTAACCCGGCAACAACTGACATGAGATCAAAGGCTTTTGGACTCGCACTTGCTTTAACACGACAAAAACAACAACATTTTAGTCATCCAATTTGTTTTGGTTTTCATGGTGTTCTTCCCGGTCGTTTTAGTCGACTAAATATAAAATAGGCATATTTGACTAATATTAATATTTTTTCCTCTTGTGCAATTATTTTACATTTCTTTAAAGGAATTGGGGTAACATATGTATTAGGGATGAGCGAGTACAGCATTATCTGTATCTGTTCAACTACCTAAATTATCTGTATCCGTATCTGTACTCTGAGTGGGCGGGGCCTAAACGGAAGTGGGCGGGACATGAACCAGAATTGATGTTATTTGTCCTGAAGTGGGTGTGGCTTAAATCGGTACATTATTTAAAGTCTGAAATTGATATGATTGATCAGAATTAGCTTTATGTATTGTTTTTTTGAAAACTATTTATATAGCAGCCTCAGAATTAAGATTCAATGTTTTTGATCACTATATTAAAGTCAGTGTTTTTCAGCCTTTTTTGAGTCAAGGTACACTTTGTCATTAATAAAAAAACACAAGGCACACCATGGGGTGGGGGGGCAGTTACCAGCCTAACATAAAATCCTAACACCTTTCAGAACCTCCCAGATCAGAGTCACAAACCCCCCAACATTCACCAGACCAGATGAACTCTGAGCTCATTGATGTCTGATAAAGGTAGCAGGTTGAATTTGGTCCAATCAAACATTTTTAACACTAAAACATATTGATCTGTCAGGACTGCAGCTGTTTACTAAGGCTCACTCTGTTTTAATAGTTTTATTGTAGAAACCTTCTCATCTGGCCACCTGACAATAAAGGATTAGATTTAGTTTACAGGTGACCTGATTTTACGCAGACTTTTTTGCCAAATGCGCATCATCACGCAGGAAGCGAAAAGATGCTGATTTGACCCAGTGTCAGCGGACCCACTGATCTACTGGTTTTATGGACCAGGCACATCAAAGAATGAATTTTAAAAGTCTGGACTGTCGCTGGTCCACCAGGAAACGATCGGGTCACCAGAGCGTCCAGGTTGAAGCAGAGCCTCCTTCTCCTCCTCGCTGAACTACTGACTCACTGGGAGAACGCGTCCTGTCAGGACTGAAACCTCTAAGCGGACTTTCCGTCTGCTCCTACCCTCACACCGGGAAGAACCGCTGTCAGACCAGAAGTTTTTTCCTCAGTTTCCCCGCCACCGCTCCTGGCGGTCTGCGCGTACAGCTGTTCTGACCGAGCAGAGCTAGCGGTTATGGGCACGGGAGAGGTCCGGGTGGCGGAGCCGGAGCGGGTTACTTCTGGGCCTGATGAGGGCCTGGATGAACGCCCTCCCCACATCCTCTTCTTCCTCCTCTCCACAGCTGACGGGTGCGGGGCGCTCTGTGTGACTGGCCACTCACAGAGCGTGAACACAGTCATGATTGATGATTTCCTTCAGCACGATCACGAATAATGATGCGTTTTATTCGGATTCGGCTCGGACTCGTCAAAAATACATTATCCGTACCGGATACTCGTCTGAAACGAGCATCCGGCTCACCCCTAACATGTATTCATATGCTGTTTGTTGCGGTTGTATTTTTCTCCCTGTTTTTTCTGTTTGTGCTTTATTTGCAGGTCTAGAAGTGGATTCTTCAAGTCTCTTGTTCTCTTCTTTTTCTCTTTACTTTCTCCCCCACTCTTCTTTCTGTACCCTTCCCCTTCCTTTCAGGCTCCGTGTCCATTGGGATTCAAATCAACCATAAAAATGTTCTAATAATGATTTTTAAAGTCATATTTAAATATAAGTCAGGTTGAGCATTATAGCAGTGGCTGTAACGTCTCACCTGGAACAGCAACACTGTTGGGCTTGTTTTTGGCACTCAGACATTATTCTGTTTGCTCTACAGCCGGACAGGACACGGGGTAAAAAATAAAAAAGGAATTGGGGTAACACTTTACTTTTATTAACATTAGTGCATTATTAAGTATTAATAAACAAATGGGCCCTTTATCGACGTTCCCAATATTGTTATTGCCCCCAATTATAAGACACACCCCTTTCCAAGACTAATCTTTAGAAAAAAAAGTAAATTCACTTTTAAAATAAACTATTTTTGTTGAAAACTGAGGAAGTAGTTTAAATATGATCTTTTTTAGAGACCTTTAATATTTTATTATTAATTCAATCACAAAGATCTGTAATTCATATTCTAGTGTGTGTTGAATTCTGTGAGGAAAGACACTAGTGATCCTGAGCAACAACTGAGCAAAATAAATACCATAATAATGCAAACTGTCAGAACTTTGTTCATGACATGTCAGATCAAAAGTCTGCATGAAGCTTTACTCACAGTTTGATCAGCTGAGCTCACAGTCAGTCTCACGCTGCGGTCCAGTCTCCTCCCACAGAACGTGATCGCCACAATGCTCCGTCTTCGGTCATTTCACTAAATATTTCCTGTCTCCCTGACAGCTGTTTGATGCTTCTGCTGAATTCACCTCCATTATCTTAAAAATAGTGTCGTAACTCTGCCTCCGTTCTGTTCATTTGACCCACTTTTAATAAAGTCTGTTCCTGTCGGCGACTGCTTTGCTGTTTACAAACTCTGGCGCGTCCCGACAAGGCGGACTCTGATTGGTTCCTTTCTCATCTACTTCCGCCTGTTACATTTGCTGATTGGTTCCCTTCTCTAGTCCCGCCTGCTCCGATTGCTAATTGGTTCTTTGGTATGTTTGTCAAATTCTTCCCATTTTCTGATTGGATTTCATCACTGTCAATTCTCATCTCGTCTTTCGTTTCTGACGACAATGTCTGCTAAATTAGTTTTCGTCTTAGTTTTTTCCATTTTATATTTTTGAATTTCGTTTAGTTTTCATTAAGTAAAATATATTCGTGACGAAATAAATAACAAAAATATTTCGTCTACGAAATTAACACTGGAGGAAACAAGATTTGGATTAGTTTGGGTGGGTTGCTGGATTTGTCAGGTATCAATGGCACCCAGCCACAGCCAAGGCCTGCAAGGGCATGAGGGTACTGAGATGGGTTGGGTTTGTGGGTATCTCACACATCAAAGACATCCAGCCACAACCAAAGCCTGCAAAGGCATGAGGCTACTGGGTTGTATTGGGTTTATGGATCTCTCACGCATCAAATGCACCCAGCCACAGCCAAGGCCTGCAAGGGCATGAGGGTACTGGGTTGGGTTGGGTTGGTGGATTTCTTAAGCATCAAAGGCACACACCCACAGTCAACGCCTGCAAGGGCATGAGGAAACAAGAATTGGATTGGTTGGTCTATCATGCATTAATGGTACCCAGACACAGCCAAGGCCTGCAAGGGCATGAGGGTATTGTGTTGGGTTGGTGGTTCTCTCACGCATCAAAGGCACCCAACCACAGCCAAGGCATGAAAGAGCATGAGGATACTGGGTTGGGTTGGTTGGACTTTCATGCATCAAAAGCACCCAGACACAGCCAAGGATTGCAAGAGAATGATGGTACTGGTTTGGGTTGGTGGGTCACTCACACATCAAAGGCACCCAGCCACAGCCATGGCCTGCAAGGGCATGAGGGTAGTGGGTTGGGTTGGTTTGTCTCTCACGCATTAAAGTGTAAGGCAACGACCTTCTGCTAGGCGTCCTTGACCTTGAAATAAAGGGGGGATGTGTAGCCTCACCAAATAGGCTACATCCTCTGACCTTTGACCTCTGTTGACCATCACAACAATAATCCATCTTTTCCCCAATAACTTGGAATACAATCACTCTTGGATTATATGTTAACCTGAATAAAGATCCCTACAGGTGTCCTACTGTCCACTTTCAGGTGTCCATCTCCCAGATGACCTTAACTGGACACTAGCTGGTCTAATAAAACACTCTCTGTAAAGGAGTCTCTTCTGTAACACCAAATGACTGGTGTTCCAACTGTAATCTCTTGTTTACAGAACATTCGCCTGTGTTTCTGTTCAAGGGCATTCGCCCTCTCACACACTCAAAGTGTTATAATGCTTCTCTGCTATTTCATGCATTTCTACGTTTATAATGTGAGTTTAACGAGTGGAAGTCATGTGAGTTGGTAAACTCCCTCACAGTTCCCTTATCCAATCAGAACCACCCACAACTCCACTAACTCAGTTTTGATTAGTACACTTAATATCTTCTGATTGGTTAAATTTAAGATAACTCTTCTCAAAACTAATATTCAGTTCTGGTACAAGCTAGTCTTGTCTTGTCTGGTCTTGTCTAGTCCTCATACAGTCACAGTCTTGGTCTGAGCTACAGCCTGAATGTAGCTGAGCTGCTATCCTTCGAATCTTAGCTGAACCCTTATCAGCTTTGAACAAGGCCTCTCAGTCTCTCCCTCACTACGGGGACTGATCAGAAATGACTTCAGCATGCCTGCTGAAATGCCTCCCTTGCTGACTGGGACGTATCCACGGACTGTCCGGCGAGGTCCTCGGCGGCCACGCCTTCCAGGACCACCACTCCGAGTCTGGGGACTCGAGCCTCAGCTCGTGGAGAAAACAACGCCGGTCAGATCCAGGAGCGTCCACCTTTCAGTGAGCGAACACCACTTTCTGATCGAGAGGTTTGCTTTGATAAAGCTTAATTCTTCCAAACTAAATTAAGCCAAAACTAAATTCCATTCCAAACTCAAATTAGTCCTAAATTGACTCTTAAAGTCACAACTAGGTTAACTAAATTAACTAACTTCCCTAGTCATTAAAACATATGCTACGGTCCGTTAAAACTCACAATTAAACTATCTTTAACATCCTCAACATGTTTAAGAATATTAATTGTGTTTACATCAAACTTTCAAACTGTCTTATCTGTCTGTGTTCTTAGGTTTTTCAAATTAAATGGTTGTTCAATCTTATCTGGTCTCAGTTTCACATTATTAATAAGGTATTTCAATTCACTGTACTCTTTCAAAGAACCTAGATACCTTCAATAAATATTAGCTATTATCAGGGTTAAATGACAGTTTATCACTTTTCATTATAAACCAAAAATAAGCTAATGTTATCTGAAGAGGGTGTAGTTAAAATAACTGAAAGTTATTTCAAAACGCTACAAAAGAAACACAGCCAAGGCCTGAAAGGGCATGACTTTATTGGGTTGGGTTGGCTGGTCTCTCACGCGTCAAAGGCACGCACCCAAAGCCAAGGCCTGCAAGGGCATGAGGAAACGGTATATGGATTAGTTTGGGGTGGGTGGTCTCTCACGCATCAAAGACACCCAGCCACAACCAAGGCCTGAAAAGGTTTGAGGGTACTGGGTTGGGCTGGGTTGTCTCTAACGCATCAAAAGCACCCAGTCACAGCCAAGGCCTGCAAGAGCATAAAGGTATTGTGTTGGTTTGTGTTGGGATAGTGCGTCTATCAGGCATCAAGCACAGCTAACCACAGCAGATGCCTGCATGGGCATGAGGCAACAAGAGTTGGATTAGTTTGGGTTGCTTGGTCTATCACGCATCAAAGGTACCCAACCACAGCCAAGGCCAGCAAGGGAATGAGGGTATTGGGTTGGGTTGGGTTGGTGGGTCTCTCAAAAACCAAAGACACCCAACCACAGCCAAGGCATGCAAGATCATGAGGTTAATGGATTGGGTTGGGTTGGTTGGTCTTTCGTGCATGAAAGGCACCCAGCCACAGCCAAGGCCTGCGAGGGCATGAGGGTACTGGTTTGGGTTTGTTTGATTCCACACGGATTAAAGGAAGCCAGCCACAGCAAAGGCCTGCAAAGGGCATGAGGGTCCTGGGTTAGTTGGTCTCTCTCGCATCAAAGGTACATAGCCATAGCCAAGGACTGAAAATGCAGGAGGATACTGGTTTGGGTTGGGTTGGATGATCTCTCGTGCATCAAAGGAACCTAGCCACAGCCAAGGCCTGCAAGGGCATGAGGAAATGAGATTTGGATTAGTTTGGGTTGGCTGGTCTCTCACGCATCAAAGACACACACGCACAGCCAAGGCCTGCAAGGGCATTAGGAAACAGTAGTTGGAATAGTTTAGGGTGGGTGGTCTTTCACGCATCAAAGGCACCCAGCCACAACCAAGGCCTGCAAAGGCATAAAAGTATTGTGTTGGGCTGGGAAGGTGAATCTCTCATGCATCAAACACACCTAGCCACAGCAAAGGCCTGCAAGGGCATGAAGGAACAAATTTTGGATTAGTTTGGGTTGCTTAGTCTATCACGCATTAACGGTACCCAGCCACAGCCAAAGCCAGCAAGGGCATGAGGGTATTGAGTTGGGTTGGTGGGCCTCTCACATATCAATGGAACCCAGCCACAGCCAAGGCCTGCAAGGGCATGAGTGTTTTAGTTTGCTTGGTCTCTCATGCATCAAAGGTACATAGCCACAGCCAAGGCCTGCAAATGCATGAGGACACTGGGTTGGGTTGGTTTGGTTGGTCTCTCATGCATAAAAGCACACAGCCACATCCAAGGCGTACAAGAGCACTAGGGTACTAGCTTGTCTTTGTTTTGTCTCACACGGATTAAAGGAAGCCAGCCACTGCAAAGGCCTGCAAAGGGCATTAGGGTCTTGGGTTGGATTGGTGGTTCTCTCACGCTTCAAAAGCACCCAGCCACAGCCAAGGCCTGCAAGGGCATGAGAAAATTAGATTTGGATTAGTTTGGGTTGGCTGGTCTCTCACGCATCAAAGGCACACACCCAAAGCCAAGGCCTGCAAGGGCACGAGGAAACGGTATATGGATTAGTTTGGGGTGGGTGGTCTCTCACGCATCAAAGGCACCCAGCCACAACCAAGGCCTGCAAAGGCTTGAGGGTACTGGGTTGAGTTGGGTTGTCTCTAACGCATCAAAAGCACCCAGCCACAGCCAAGGCCTGCAAGAGCATAAAGGTATTGTGTTGGGTTGGGATAGTGCGTCTATCAGGCATCAAGCACAGCTAACCACAGCAGAGGCCTGCATGGGCATGAGGAAACAAGATTTGGATTAGTTTGGGTTGCTTGGTCTATCACGCATCAAAAGTACCCAGCCACAGCCAAGGCCAGCAAAGGAATGAGGGTATTGGGTTGGGTTGGTGGGTCTCTCAAAAACCAAAGACACCCAACCACAGCCAAGGTATGCAAGATCATGAGGTTAATGGGTTGGGTTGGGTTGGTTGGTCTTTCGTGCATCAAAGGCACCCAGTCACAGCCAAGGCCTGCGAGGGCATGAGGGTACTGGTTTGGGTTGGTTGGTCTCTCATGCATAAAAGGCACACAGCCACATCCAAAGGCTTACAAGGGCATGAGGGTATTGGGTTGGATTGGAGTTTCTCTCAAGCTTCAAAGGCACCCAGCCACATCCAAGGCTCGCAAGAGCAGGAGGGTACTAGCTTGGGTTTGTTTGGTCTCACACGGATTAACCCTCTGGGCACCAGAGCTTTTCCAAGAAAATCATCTTTTTTGACATTACAATTTCAAAAAGTTGTAACTTTAATAGGGTTAGAGATAAAGGCATACTGTAAATGAGAAAAATGTTCAGTTTGAATCAAAGTTTGTAATTGGAACAAATTCACGTATCTAATTTGCATATTATGACGTCATCATGCAGCAGCACCATTGGGTGTGTAACTTTTACTGGTATTTACTGTATCTTTATTTTTACAGTTTTGATTTTATGTGTGTGTGTGTGTGTGTGTGTGTGTGTATGTGTGTATATATGTGTATATATATATATATATATATATATATATATATATATATTTTTTAAATATATATATGTGTGTGTGTGTGTAGAAAATTGTGAAAGTATATAATCCATCATCTAAAGAACATACAGGAAACCAGTGGGCTCAGAACTGGACAGACCTGTTTCCAAACACTCAACAGGTTCATCAAAGTGTCTGATGCACCTGTGATACTCTTCATCATCTCCCGGGAAAACCCCACCATCATCATCCTCATTTACAGAGGGACAGTGAACGCTGCGTCCCGTCTATTTACAGTTTTGTTTCTCTCGCGGATTCGGCTGAGTTTGCCGCAAATTTTTACATTTCCGCTCCTTTTGTTACTATTTGCAGTGTTTTTACTACCTTTGCTTGCTATGGACACCACATCCTTCCTATCTGGACACCGCAAAGCAAAGCTGAACCGAACAGAACCGGACCTATGAGCTGCTTTTGGGCCGTCATGGCGAACCGGGTCACTCTCGCTGCATGCAGACACAGCTGCGCTCTCCCTGGACGACTGATCATCTTCATCAGAGGTGGATTTTCCTCTTCAGAGTCTGAGTCAGCCATTACCTGATGAAGTGCTTGGTGTACAGTGAACAGAAGTCTCCTCATAGTAAGTTTCCCCCCTCCCTCCTCGTTCCGAAACTCGCTCTGAGCGGCGCGGCAGCGGTAACCACTCCCCTCCCGTCTCCTCCGACGGGAGGAGGTTTTTAAACTCCTTTTTCTCCAAAACTTTCAATATAAACACACCCAAAAATGTTGCTTAGTATGAAGTTACAGTTGTCCACGATCTTCTGATGTAAAGTAGAAACTAAAAAACGGCTCATGTCAGCAGCTGTGGCTCGTTAAACTCAGTGATGACGCTTGTCGCAATATTGCGACTTTGGCGCCCAGAGGGTTAAAAGAAGCCAGCTACAGCAATGGCCTGCAAAGGGCATGAGGGTCCTGGGTTGGGTTGGTGGTTCTCTCACGCTTCAAAAGCACCCAGCCACAGCCAAGGCTTGCAAGGGCATGAGGAAACGGTATATGGATTAGTTTGGGGTGGGTTGTCTCTCACGCATCAAAGGCACCCAGCCACAACCAAGGCCTGCAAAGACTTGAGGGTACTGGGTTGGGTTGGGTTGTCTCTAATGCATCAAAAGCACCCAGCCACAGCCAAGGCCTGCAAGAGCATAAAGGTATTGTTTTGGGTTGGGATAGTGCGTCTATCAGGCATCAAGCACAGCTAACCACAGCAGAGGCCTGCATGGGCACGAGGAAACAAGATTTGGATTAGTTTGGGTTGCTTGGTCTATCATGCATCAAAGGTACCCAGCCACAGCCAAGGCCAGCAAGGGAATGAGGGTATTGGGTTGGGTTGGGTTGGTGGGTCTCTCAAATACCAAAGACACCCAACCACAGCCAAGACATGCAAGATCATGAGGTTAATGGGTTGGGTTGGTTGGTCTTTCGTGCATCAAAAGCACACAGCCACATCCAAGGCCTGCAAGAGCAGGAGGGTACTGGGTTGCTTTGGTCTCCCACGCATCAAAAGAACCCATCCACAGCCAAGGACTGCAGGAGCATAAGGGTACAGTGTTGGGTTGGGTTGGTTGGTCTCTCATGCATCAAAGGCAAGCAGCCACACCCAAGGCCTGCAAGGGCATGATGGTACTGGGTTGGTTTGGTGGGTCTCTCATGCAAAAATGGCAATAAGTCACAGCCAAGGCCTGCAACGGCATAAGGAAACGGGATTTGGATTAGTTTGGGTTGGTTGGTGTCTCACGCATCAAAGGCACCCACCCACAGCAATGGCCTACAAGGGCATGAAAGATTTGTTTTGGGTTTGATTGGTGGGTCTCTCATACTTCAAAGGCACCCAACCACAGCTAAGGCATGCAAGAGCATGAGTTTAATGGAATGGGTTGGGTTGGTTGGTCTTTCATGCATCAAAGGCACCCAGGAGCAGACAAGGCTTGCAAGAGCATGAGGGTACTGGGTTGGATTGGTTTGGGGCCAGATCAACATTTGATCTTGCATCAGTTGTTGCCGGCTTAAAGCCAGTGCAACTCCAAAACCCTTTGATCTCATGTCAGTTTTTGCCGGGTTAAGGCCAGTGCACCTCCAAGTCTTTTTCATCTCATGTCAGTTGTTGTTGTGTTAAATCCAGTTCACGTCCGACAACGTTTGATCTCGCATCAGTCGTTACCAGGTTAAAGCCAATGCATGTCCAAAACCCTTTGTTCTCGCGTCAGTCGTTGCCAGGTTAAAGCCAGTGCACGTCCAAAACTCTTTGTTCTCGCATGAGTCGTTGCCGGGTTAAGGCCAGAGCGCCTCCTAGTCCTTTTGTACTTGCGTCAGTCGTTGCCGTGTTAAAACCAGTGCGCGTCCGAAACCATTTGATCTCGCATTAGTCGTTGCCGGGTTAAAGCCAGTGCACGTCCGAAAGCCTTTGATCTCACTTCAGTCGTTTCCAGGTTAAAACCAGTGCCCGTCTGAAATCCTGTGATCTCGCGTCAGTTGTTCCCTGTTTAAAGCCAGTGTCCGTCAGTTGTTGGGTTAAGGCCAGAGCGCCTCCTAGTCCTTTTGAACATGCGTCATTCGTTGCCGTGTTAAATCCAGTTCGCATCCAAAACCTTTTGATCTCGCGTCAGTTTTTGCCGGATTAAAGCCATTGCTAGTCCAAAAGCCTTTGATCTCATGTCAGTTGTTGCTGGGTTAAGGCCAGTGCACCTCCAAGTACTTTTCATCTCGTGTCAGTCGTTGTCGTGTTAAATCCAGTGCACGTCCGACAACGTTTGATCTTTCGTCAGTCGCTGCCAAGTTAAAACCAGTGCTCGTCCAAAACCCTTTGATCTTGCGTCAGTCGTTGACGGGTTAAAGCCAGTGCGAGTCCAAAACCCTTTGATCTCATGTCAGTTGTTGCTGGGTTAAGGCCATTGTGCCTCCAAGCCCTTTGAGTTGCCAGGAGGTTGTGAACCTTGGAGAGGTGGTTCGGAGGAAAAGATATGTACAACTGGATATCGTCTGCCTACAACTGATAAGATATGTCCTTGAAGGATGACAATATTTGACCAAGGTGGAGCAGATAGAGCGGGAATAGCAGAGGTCCCAGGACAGAACCTTGAGGAACACCAAAATGCACAGGACTGGAGAGGGATTTGTAGGTCGATGAATCCAGTAAGGTTGATCTATCAGACAGATATGAGGACAGCCACTTCAGCACAGATCCTGACAGACAGGGTTGGCTGGTCTCTCACGCATCAAAGACACACACGCACAGCCAAGGCCTGCAAGGGCATTAGGAAACAGTAGTTGGAATAGTTTAGGGTGGGTGGTCTTTCACGCATCAAAGGCACCCAGCCACAACCAAGGCCTGCAAAGGCATAAAAGTATTGTGTTGGGCTGGGAAGGTGAATCTCTCATGCATCAAACACACCTAGCCACAGCAAAGGCCTGCAAGGGCATGAAGGAACAAATTTTGGATTAGTTTGGGTTGCTTAGTCTATCACGCATTAACGGTACCCAGCCACAGCTGAGGACAGCCACTTCAGCACAGATCCTGACAGACCAGCCCAACATCTGTCTGTCCACAATGCACGCACTATAGCTTAGAAGGAGAGGAAGAAGAACAATTTGCAAAAAATTTTTTCTGTTTAGACAAAAAACTATTTAAGCATCATTTTACATGCAGGTATCCACTATTGAAGCAACACTTCACTTCACTTCACTTTCACCTTATTATACGTGTCCCCGTAGGGAAATTTGTCTTGCAGACAGGTGAACATGAAACACAATCCCAGACACAATTAGCAAAAAACTATAAAAGCATTTAAAAACATTTAAAAAATAAAAAGAATGAAAAGTAAAAATACCGGGTTAAAAGCAAATATCATAACAAATCAATAAAAATCAACTTAAAACCATCAGACTCAGACACTACAGTATACGTCATTAAACAAATACAAACAAGAAAAATGTCCTATAATAACAACAAAGACCTGAGAAATGATCCAGGTTCAGACTGTTGATTCTGTCATGCTTCAAATGTGATTCAGTTTGAACAGCTGTAATACAATCTGTTGATCTAGAACAGTATACGTTTTCTTATAACAGGATTATTTAAAAAATAATTTTGTTTGTTTTTCTTTCAGGTTTCAAAAGCGTCATAAAAGAGTTGAAGGTCAATCTCTGCTGCAGGTTGTTCAGCTGCCCCTAAAGGTGTCTGGTTGACTCCTCCCCCAAAGCCAGAGAACTCCCTACAGCTCCTGTGGATCAGGAGCATCAGGTTGTTGTGGCCGAGTGGTTAAGGCGATGGACTTGAAATCCATTAGGGTCTCCCTGCGTAGGTTCAAATCCTGCCAACAACGTTAGAACCAATGTTTTTCTCTGCTTTCCTCCCTGTCTTACACTTCTCAAGGTTCAGCTTCCAGAGGAAGAATCCCAGTAGGGAAGTCCAGACTGTCTCTTCCCACCAGTTTAACCAGTAGGAGCCCTAAGCTGTTAGCTGTCTTTAACCCAGTTTCTGTCCAACAATCCGCTCCAGTCTCAGGTGCAGCGTGAGCAGGGGAGGGTCATGATGAGGTGAGGTCCAGACTGAACCGTTTGGAACCGGCACTGCTTCCTGACCCAAACCACTGCCTGCACCTGGGATTCCTCCTCCTTGGTCCATAGTTCTGCTACTGGATGAAACTAATCATTAAACCATTTCAATCACCCGAGGTCAAACCTGCACTAAACCATCAAAGTTCCCTCCAGTTGAAACACAGGGGGACTTAACAGGCAGCCTGTGGCCCACGAGCCACATGTTGTGGACCCAAGTCCTGTTGATTCTCTAAAGCATCAGGAGGACTTCCTAAAATATAACACCCTGTTTGAGAGGGGGGGGGGGTTGATCTGTTCTTTTCAATATCAATGCCATTGTTGATTCTGCCAATCAGTCCAATTCCTCAACAATTCCCTTATCAATTCCTGAGTGGTTTGTTAAGTGGAAACAACAAAGTTCTACGCAGTCTTCTGCAACGTGAGCAAGGAGTAGATTGATGATTATGATGTCAGCAGTGGGTTGTGTCCTCAGCAGATTAATAACTAATAAAACAACACTTCAAAATGACCAATGAAGTATCTGTATTAATGCTCATCAAGACAAGGTGGCCGAGTGGTTAAGGCGATGGACTGCTAATCCATTGTGCTCAGCACACATGGGTTCAAATCCCATCCTTGTCGTTGTCTTTCTATGTAATGTTTACTGTGGTTGAGCTGAG
>SSNR01001192.1:6322-21731 GCA_006937965.1 Callopanchax toddi
GCCCCCCCCCCCCCCCCCCCCCCCCCCCTTACAGGTTTGAGTGAAGCGCGCTGACGGACAGCCGACAATGTGGAAACTTGAAGTCTATTGGCTGAAAAAGTTTGGTGGTCAGAGAGAATTCAAAGGGATCTGTAGGAGGACTGTATGTGATCGGGTTCTTTAGCTCAGGACCAGGTGAGTTCTGGAATGGAGAGCCTGGCTTTCTGACTCCGCTCCTCTTCCTCACATCAGACCGCTTCAGCCTCCATCACCAGACGCCCTGATCCGCCTGTCCATCTCCCTCCTTCCTTCGCTAGAGAACGAGACCAACCCCTCACATCAGGTAGGACCTGTGTTTATCACCTCTGGGATAAATATGTAGAAATCACCGCATCCCCTTACACTTCTAAGCTGATGATGTCCAGATCTACCAGTCTTTACTCTGCTTTCTAAACCAGGTCAAATCATGGATGAACAGAAACTTTTTACATCTCAGTGATGAGAAGACAGGGTCCTGTCCCTCTGGTCTTCTTAGTCCTCGTCTCTGACTTCATAACAGCCACTGTGACCTCACTGCACTGGCTCCCAGCTCAGTTCAGAACAAAACACTAGCTTATAGTTAGTCCAGACTTCTGAGATAGATCTGATCTAAAGAGCCTCTAAGGGGCTAAATGTGCTCTGTGTTAGCGCATAGCTTCAGGTGCTTTCAGTGCCGTCTTTGTCCACCAGGGGGAGTTAGTGTGTACCTTAAAGGGTGTTACGTAACGGCCGTCAGGAGTAACATCGCCCGTCTTATTCAGAAGGTTCTCCCGTGGGATTCTTACAGCGTCAAACATCACAAACCTGTTGACAAAAAGAAATGAGATCTCTAAAGAACAATACATCCTTTATGTGGTTCTACCCCTCTGACACTATTCTCAGTGTCCTAACATCACTTAGTGTTTTAACTTCATCTAACCAGGAAGATCTCACTGAGATTAGAAGCCTGATTCACAAAGGAGACCTGGTCTAGATAGGTGGCAGCAAAAACCAAAACACAGCTACAAAAATCACACAGTTAAACAAATAATGATCGGAAAATAAAAAGGCTTTAAAATGATGGAGAACATGAGCAGGTTCTGGAGGATTTAACAGTGAAATGAACTCTGCTCTGCAGCAGGTTCCAGGCTGAGCTCTGTCAACAAGTTCAGTCTGTGCAAACAGAACTATGCTAGCTATTATCGGCTAATGAGCTCGCCCCTGGGTTACATTTGTGGTCTAAGAAGGTGTGGGTACTTTTCCTTCTCCAGATAAAGTGTGAATAGAGCAGAGATCAGCCCTTCAGACCTCTACACCAATGGCTCCACCACAGTACCATCTGACCCGTCCCTGAGGACAGGCAGACAGTTTACCCACGAGGCATTTGGGGGTTCAGGATCTTGAGCTGACACGTGGCTTGGACCTGGGATTGAACCCCGACCCCTGATCTATGGATGACCTCTCTTCCCCTGAGCCACAGAATAAATAATATGCAATAAACTGGAGTTGTAGAACACTGGGAACCATGGGAACCAGGACAGAAGGTTGATGTCCGCTGCAGCAGCCACCTACCCATTATCCAGTCCATTCTGGCCTAACTTCTTGCCCATGTCTCCAACCAGGACACCAGGCAGAGCGAGAAGGGTTCTGGGATCCCTCACCTGCAGAACAGAGGATACAGCCTGAGTGGTGATGGTTTATTAATCTCCAGTCAGATATCTTCTTCCCTCACTATTAGAACAGGACCCTTTGTGTCTGAATGTGTCCATTACAGTGGAGGAAATAATGATTTGAGCCCTTGCTGATTTAGTAAGTTTGTCCAATGACAAAGAAATGAAAAGTCTCAGAACAGTATCATTTTAATGGTAGGTTTATTTTAACAGTGGCAGATAGCACATCAAAAGGAAAATGAAAAAATAACTTTAAATAAAAGATAGAAACTCATTTGCATTTCATTGAGTGAAATAAGTATTTGAACCCCTACCAACCATGAACAGTTCTGGCTCCCACAGAGTGGTTAGACACTTCTACTCAATTAGTCACCCTCATTAAAGACACCTGTCTTAACTAGTCACCTGTATAAAGGACACCTGTCCACAGAATCAATCAATCAAGCAGACTCCAAACTCTCCAACATGGGAAAGACCAAAGAGCTGTCCAAGGATGTCAGAGACAACATTGTAGACCTGCACAAGGCTGGAATGGGCTACAAAACCATTAGCAAGAAGCTGGGAGAGAAGGGGACAACTGTTGCTGCAATTGTTCGAAAATGGAAGGAGCACAAAATGACCATCGATCGACCTCGGTCTGGGGCTCCACGCAAGATCTGACCTGGTGGGGTGTCAATGATTCTGAGAAAGGTGAGAAATCCTCCTAGAACGACACGGGAGGAGTTAGTTAATGACCTCAAATCAGCTGGGACCACAGTCACCAAGAAAACCATTGGAAACACATTACACCGCAATGGATTAAAATCCTGCAGAGCTCCAAGGTCCCCCTGCTTCAGAAGGCACATGTGCAGGCCCGTCTGAAGTTTACCAATGAACACCTGAATGATTCAGAGCGTGACTGGGAGAAGGTGCTGTGGTCTGAGGAGACCAACATGGAGCTCTTTGGCATTAACTCAACTGGCTGTGTTTGGAGGAAGAAAAATGCTGCTATGACCCCAAAACACCGTCCCCACCGTCAAGCATGGAGGTGGAAACATTTTGCTTTGGGGTGTTTTTCTGCTAAGGACACAGGACAACTTCACCGCATTAACGGGAAAATGGGCGGAGCCACGTATCGTCAAATCCTGAGCGACAACCTCCTTCCCTCTGCCAGGAAACTGAAAATGGGTCGTGGATGGGTGTTCCAGCACGACAATGACCCAAAACATACAGCAAAGGCAACAAAGGCGTGGCTCAAGAAGAAGCACATTAAGGTCACGGAGTGGTCTAGTCAGTCTCCGGACCTTCATCCTATAGAAAACCTATGGAGGAGCTGAAGGTCAGAGTGCACAGAGACAGCCTCCAAACCTTAAGGATTTGGAGATGATCTGAAAGAGGAGTGGACCAAAATTCCTCCTGACATGTGCGCAGACTTGGTCATCAATTACAAGAAACGTTTGACCTCTGTGCTGAAAACAAGGGTTTTTCCACTAAGGATTAAGTATTTTTGTTAGAGGGTTCAAATACTTATTTCACTCAATGAAATGCAAATGAGTTTCTATCTTTTATTTAAAGTTATTTTTTCCATTTTCCTTTTGATGTGCTATCTGCCACTGTTAAAATAAACCTACCATTAAAATGATACTGTTCTGAGACTTTTCATTTCTTTGTCATTGGACAAACTTACTAAATCAGCAAGGGCTCAAATCATTATTTCCTCCACTGTATAGGGGACAGGTCCTACAACCAGTCCTCTCTTGATCCACCATGAGAGAGTCTCAGTCATCAGTGGCTGAAACACACCGGAGACCTCAGCGCTGCACCACGTCACGCCCACGCTGTTATTTTAAATAAAAACCATTATAGTCCGTCAGATCAGTCACACGGAGACCGCCACAGCGCGTCCCAGAAACACCAGTCTACGCCACGGCACTAAAGCGTGGATTAATCTCTGTGATGACATCATCTAAGTCTCCCAGTAAGCAAACTGGAGGGGAAGCTGGAATATTACATTTCAGACACTTTGACAGGTCTTCACATATCCGGGACAAAAATCTCTGCACAGGTGGACAAAACCAAAGTGCATGAATATAGGTGTCAGGGGTGTTGTCTGTGCAGCTTGTGCAGGTTTCAGATGGTGCATAACCCATCCTGAACATCCTGACCTGTATAGTGAACTCTATGTAGGATTTTATATTGGATTAATTGTAAACTGGGGTTTCTAGTCATTCTAAAAGGTTTTAAACATGTCTGAGACCAGAAGTTTTGGTCATAACTGACTGATAGGTCCGCCTCCCACTTAGCTATAGGAAGAAATATCCAATCATCTACTTTAGACAGTAACCTATATATTTTAGATAGTAACTTCGGAGATTTGAGATTAAGGAAATCTAATACCCTTGATGGTGTTTGTAGCTCTGTTCTATTAAACTTAAATTTATGTTTTATTATAGATTTAATTTGCTGATATTCTAAAAATCTATTCCTGTCAACCCCATATTGTGAGACTATCCTGTTAAATGGGATGAAGTCAGTTCCCTCAAAGAAATGTTCCAGGTATACGATTCCTTTACTCCTCCAGTCTGAGAAGTTGATCATATTGTTGTTTTGTAGGATGTCAGGATTGTTCCAGATGGGCGTACGCCTGCATGGAATCAGTGAAGACTCAGTCATTTTCAGATACTCCCACCATGCTGTCAGAGAAGAGCTGATGTTAGGGCTTTTAAAGCAGTCGCTTCGTTTAATGTTTGAGCTAATAAATGGTAGATCTGAAATCTCTATATTGTTGCATATTGTCTGTTCTACGTCTAACCAGGACTCATCTAGTGGGTCCTGCTTAATCCATCTTCAGATGTATTGTAGCCTGTTGGCTAAGAAGTAATGATAAAAATTAGGTACATCTAGTCCTCCTCTATCTTTGGTTTTCTGTAGCGTTTTCAGGCTAATACGTGGAGGTTTATCCTTCCAAAGACATTTAGAAATAGACAAGTCCAGAGATCTAAACCAGTCAGATGATGGTTTATTTGGAATCATTGAAAATAGGTAATTGATTCTTGGTAAAACCATCATTTTAATTGAAGCAACTCTCCCCATGAGCGATATGGGTAGAGACTTCCATCTGACCAGATCATCTTCCACTTTCTTTAAGAGTGGGATGTGGTTTAGTTTAATTAAATCTGCCAGTCTAGGAGAGATATTAACACCTAAGTATGTAATATTCCCTGACTGCAACTGTGTATTAGGACAGTTGGTAAAGGAGCAACTAATTGGAAGAACTGTAGATTTTAACCAGTTTATTGAATAATCTGAAACTTTTGAGAAAGAGTTTATCAATTCAATGACCTGAGAGAGGGAGGATTGTGAATGCTGGAGAAACAGTAATACATCATCTGCATAAAGACTGATTTTATGTTCTATGTCTTTACATTTTATTCCTTTAATATCTTTACTTTGCCTGATTGCTGCTGCTAGCGGTTCAATAAAAACAGCAAACAGTGAGGGGGAGAGTGGACGTCCCTGCCTGGTGTCCCTCTGAAGACAGAAGCTGGCTGATGTCCGGTCGTTTGTCCTGATGTTCATCATCGTTCTTACCGGAACAACAAAGGAGTGAAGGCCGTGGCACACCTGGTCAGGTGTGTAGAGCTGAGCAAACACCACGGCGTGGGTCGCCGTCTTCCCCAGGTTCCCCACCCAGAACTTAGCTGCTTCAAAGTCTGGAGAGGAGATGACAAACTCCTAGAGGAGACAGGAGGAGGAGACGATAAACTCCTATAGGAGACAGGAGGAGGTGAGTCTAGAGAGGAGATGATAAACTCCTAGAGGAGGAGGAGTGGTCACCAGGAGGTGGCGCTCTGACCTGGGTGGACGGGTCGTAGGTGGCAGTGGTCCTCATGGCCCGGGTGTTGCTGCCATGGCTCAGCTCGGTCAGAGCAAAGCAGCCAAAAGTCTAAAAACAAAGAAGGAGTCAAACAGAAAACAGGACCTGGAGCAGGTCTGTGGACAGCCTCAGTTTGGAGAAACAGAGAGGAGTTGTGATGGACTAATGAGCTAACAGCGGCCATGTTTCAATCACAACTATCAACGCTAATTCAGTCATCAGTCACAAAATCTGAACAAAAGGAGAAGCAGCAAGGCTGGAGAGTAGCGTCTGGATTGAGGGGCGGGCCCCTCGCTCTGTGACGCACGCTGCCGTCCGTCCCCCCAGGTCTGTCCCTCCCCATGGACAGTGGTCCACACCGACGTCACGGGACCTGCCCTGGGTGTGGATGTGGACCGGCCACTGGGTGGACCTGGTAACTTTGGGCCGTTCCTGTTTCGGGCACCTGCCCTCGTAACACCCCCCGTCCAGCTGATCTGTTTTTAACACCTCCTGCTGAGAATTTGTTCCTGGGGCTATGGCCTTACTGTCCAGTATTCTGTAGTGACCAGAGGGGAGAGGTCAAAGGTCAAATCCTGGGTCAGAGAGGTCACTGCTGATACCAGCTGCATGTTTCCTCCCTCTAGAAGAGTCCAGGTCCTGGATGGGGGTCAGATCTGAATCCTCTGCAGTCACTTTCTGTCCTGACCGGTTTCTAACCCAAACCAGACCTGATGGACTGACAGAGGTCAGACTGTAAAGGTCAACCAGCAGCTCCGTCCGCACACCGGAGAAAACGTTACATCAACGTACAATGTCAACCGCTAACCGCACTAACCATTCCCATTCTCCCTTCCTGACCAATCACAGCAGTTGTTCTCAGACACCCTCTGCTGACGTGTACAAGAACAAGCTGTTAGCGCTGCCGAACTACGAGAATAAAATGACCTCATTTTCTCCTTGGAGACCCCCAGTGAGAACAAAGTTCTCGTGGAGTCTGAATTGGCCTTAAAGAGACGGTTTAGTAGCCTGGTAAACCAGGCCATGGTCTGCTGAAATGACTCATTCATAGGGGCGGGATCAACGGATGTCAATCATGCTATTGGATAGCGCTAGAGCTGTTTAGCAACAACCGGAACCAGCTGGTAGATTAAACGTTTACGAGACTGACCAGACCAATCAGTGGGCTGCAGAGGTTCCAATGGAGCATGTCTAGACCAGAGTCTGCAGAGCAGGTCTGACGGTCTAGTACGCTAGGCTAACAGTTTACAGCACCTATACAAACTATTCACCCTTTTAAAGTTTTTATAAATCAGTCATGACCAACATCATTTGGCTTCTTTTACAAAAACGTTTATAAAACCCTTTTACAAGAAGTCTTTGCAAAACAAAGTTAAAAATAGATTTTTTTTCAATAACAATCATTTTGTTGCATTAGCACCACAGACTGTGTGGCTCCGCTCCTTTAAAGGGACTAGAGTCAGCTTTGAAAAACAAACCTCATGAGCGCCGCACCTGGCGCCGCGAATAACTGCAGCCTTGAACGGGAGCGCGCACAAACATCTCACTATCTCATAAGGGTTCAACCAAAGGCAGCCGGAGACAGGATTCCATAAATAAAAATACATGTTATTAATACAAAAGGAAATATGGTAAAACAATGCCCCGCGACACACACACACACACACACACACACACACACACACACACACACACACACACACACACACACACACACACACACACACACACACACACAGGATCAGACTGAGGGAGCCGATCTAACAGAGCTAATCTCGCTAGCTGCTATGTTCCAGTCCTTCCCAGCTGCCTGTATCACTAAAAGCTTTAATCAGTCGGTGTTCTCTGACTCCCGGAGGAGAATTTGAGAAATCTAGGGTGATAGAATCATGTCCCGCCGCCTCTATCACCCTAGATTTCTCATGTTCGCATCACAGAGTGGAGCTCCGGAGCACCCGGAGGAGCGTGCGCTGCACACCCGCCTTTGATGCACTGTAAGCGGACTGAGGTCCAGGAAACAGTCGGGGATTTGAGGCCTATCGTCCAGAGACCCATAAACATGGACAGATCGCTGTGCGGTCGCCTATAACAGCACCTTTAGCTCTGTGGAACCCTATAATCCATCAGAGAGGTTTTCAGCTCCAGAAACAAGATAACACCAGTTTGATGAGAAAAACCAGATTCAGACGAAGGAAGTCCGCCATCGACCAGCAACACAACACAACGGTGCAATACTGCCACCTACTGGATATACATTTATTATTACTGTTTTAGCTTCCAGAACGCGCAGCAGCGTCAGTTGACGTCACATCCGTAGGACAGCGCGGGAAATTTGTTCCCGGATTGCAGAACATTTTACAGCTCACAGCCTGTTCTAGATGATGGAATGATACATGGGTGGACTTTTTATTTTTCCGTTTGTCAGATGACAAATTTTTATTGTGGTGAATTTTGTTCATATCTAATAAACAGAATATAATTAATAATAAACAAAATGACATACCTCTGTGGTAGAATATCTTGTAAATGGTAAGTAAGTGTAGCGTTTTATAAACTATTTATTTGGTTTATAAATGGCTCATACTTCTGTAGATCACTAATAAGTTTTGTTAGTTTTACACGGAGAAATATCTCTGATACTTTCACTTTTTAGTGCTGACAGGAATGTTTCTAGGTTCTGTCTGACGTTACAGTGAGTAGATCATGTATTTTAATATTGACGAATAGAAGTCTGAGTCCAGAATTAGACTTTAGGATTTTATTAAGAAAGACGGACAACAGATACAGTTTAGATAAGCAGAGGCATGAGGCAGGGGTCAGCATTCAGTCATTCACGATGGTAGGGTGTTCTGAGTTGAATCTTAAATAAGTTTTAGTAATCTGAGTCTCATGATGGTTTAGGAGACTAAGGATTTTACTTAATTTAGATTAAGGGTTCTGATGGAGCTTAAGAGTACTGATGGATCAGTTACTAGTTTGAGTGAGCTAAAGTTGTTAGCTTTGATCAAGCAGGCCTTTAAGCTTTACCAGGATCGTGGGACTTAGCTGCGTTCGATGGATCAGCACCGCTGGGGTCGGATGAGACAGCGCGGAGGTGGTGTTCCCTCCTCGGTCAGGATCGGACGGCTGTGGTGGTCTGGGACCGCCGGAGGCCACGGTGTCGTCCTGGGATACGAAGCTTAGTGGATCCATCTCTGAGTAAGCTGATGGTTAGCCGGTTGAGCTAACGGAGCAGAGACTGCTTTCCCCACGGGGTTGAGGAGGCAGTTGAGGCTCATATTGAGATGAAGGGAAAACGGCTTGTTTTCTCTTCAGGAGCCGGAGATGAGATCGGCCGTCAGAGTGAGAGAGGCCGTCTCCAGGAGGAGTCAGCTGTGTAGAGGTTGACAGCTGAGGTGTTGTCTGGATGGTGTGGAACCCAGAACTCTAGCAGCTTCCGGGGTCGGAGGTGCTATAAGGAAGTCTTAGGGAACGTGGCGAATGAATGAGGAGTTATTAATGTCACGTGACTCAGACCACTAAGACTATTGGTTACTTGGGTGAAGTAAACGAGTGATGCAGTCAAATTCACCTTTGGCACAGTATGTATGTGAAATAATACTGATGCAGGATCAACATTCTAAATACTGGAGGAAAATGCATTAATCACATGAAGACATTTTAAACAGTTTGATTAAGAGTAATGACGTTTAGAAGGAGACATCTGGAAGTCTTTGAGTTATTATTAACTAAAGAGTGAAAACCAGTGGAGTCTTCCGGAGAAACGTCCTTGATCTGGGAATGTTAATCCAGGTTAGACATAATAAAAGAGTCATTTTATTCCAAGTTATTGGGAAAAAGATGGTTATTGTGTTGTGATGATCCTAGAGGTCAGAATTCAGAGGATATAGCCTATTTGGTGGCGTTACATAAGTAAAGTTGATCAGTGAGAACTCAGTATACTTCATTAGTGGTTCCTCGTTGTAGAACTGAGTCAGGGAAGCTGCTTCTTCTGTTAAAGCTCCAGCGGATTGGAACACTTGACCTGTTGTTTTAAGGTCCACTACTTCTTTTAGGCAGTTTAAAACCCTGGTTTATGATCATCTATTACCCACTTGCAGCTGTTTTTGAATTTATTATTGTATCATCATTTAGTCATATCTTACCCACATTTACTTTTCCCTAAATTCCTCTGTCATGTACTTTGGTCTCTGTATGAATGTGAAGTGCCGACTGTATGTTCCGTCTATCTGTGATTATTGAATATTTACGTGAATGTTTATTTGTGTATATGATCACACAATGTATTCTATTTGATTAGTTTTACTTTCTATTATTTTAATTTTGTTTGTGTTGAAGTTGTGGTAGTGTTTCTTTTGCCACATTGTCATTTTATTTTGAATTGAAATGATTGTTTGTTGTCTTGGCTTTCTATACACATCGTTGCTTCTAGGAGGACCCACTCGAAAACGAGATGTTTCATCCTCCTTAAATATAAGTTAATAAACAAATCATTTATAGAACACCTTTCACAGAAATACATCACAATGTACCATAAACTCTATGACAAGTCCCCTCTCTAGTCCAGACCTGGAACACCTAGTATATGGGTTCAGGCTACAGAGGTCCTAGTCCTCTGTTACTACCGTCCAGTCAGCACGAGTCTCTGCTTCTCCAAAACTGAGGCTGTTTCTTTCTACACCTTTCTTTCTTTCTACACCATGTATTACCAGTTCAGACCCTTTAGCCATAGTTACTGAAGTCTTACCGTCATGTCTTCAGTGTTTTCAACATATTTCTTGTGTCTGTTTGATCCCGAGGTGGCAATGGTTGTTCCAAACATCTAGAACAAAATGTTACAGGGTTAGAAGGACAGGACAAGGCTGTGAGGACAAAAGTCAGGATGAGTTCAGCTTCAAGTTGAAGTGTAACATGACACTGCCATGAGGACACGAAGAGACACAGACCTACCTCGTCCTCAACAGCAGATGTCAGGGACTGAAACTTATCTGAGCTCGTATACAGTACAGGTCCTTCTCAAACAATGATCATATTGTGATAAAGTTGATTATTTTCTGTAATGTCCTGATAAACATTAGACTTTCATATATTTTAGATTCATTACACACAGCTGAAGTAGTCCAAGCCCTTTTATTGTTTTAATATTGATGATTGTGGCGTACAGCTCATGGAAACCCTAAACTCCTGTCTCATAAAATGAGCATATTTCATCCGACCAATCAAAGAAAAGTGTTTTTAATATAAACAAGTCAACCTTCAGATAATGATGTTCAGTTCTCACTCAGTACTTGGTGGGAATCCTTTATCAGAAATGACTGCTTCAATGCGGCGTGGCATGGAGGCGATCAGCCTGTGGCACTGCTGAGGTGTTCTGGAGGCCCAGGACGCTTCGATAGCGGCCTTAAGCTCATCCAGAGCGTTGGGTCTGGCGTCTCAACTTTCTCTTCACAATATCCACAGATTGTCTCTGGGGTTCAGGTCAGGAGAGTACCACAGTAACACCATGGTCAGTAAACCAGTGACCAGTGGTTTGGGCACTGGGAGCAGGTGCCAGGTCGTGCTGAAAAATGAAATCTTCATCTCCATAAAGCTTTTCAGCAGATGGAAGCATGAAGTGCTCCAACATCTCCTGCTAACTAGCTGCATTGACCCTGCTGACCCTTGATAAAACACAGTGGACCAACACCAGCAGCTGACATGGCGCCCAGACCATCACTGACTGTGGGGACTTGACACTGGACTTCAGGCGTTTCCCTCTCCCCAGTCTTCCTCCAGACTCTGGCTCCTTGATTTATGAATGACTTTGGACCACTGAGCACCAGTCCAGAGCTGCTTCTCTGTAGCCCAGGTCCGCCGCTTCTGCCGCTGTTTCTGGTTCTAAAGTGTCTTGACCTGGGGAATGCGGCACCTGTAGCCCATTTCCTGCACACGCCTGTGCACGGTGGCTCTGGATGTTTCTACTCCAGACTCAGTCCACTGCTTCCGCAGGTCCCCCAAGGTCTGGAATCGGTCCTTCTCCACAATCTTCCTCAGGGTCCGGTCACCTCTTCTCGCTGTGCAGCGTTTTCTGACACACTTTTTCCTTCCACAGACTTCCCACTGAGGAGCCTTGATACAGCACTCTGGGAACAGCCTATTCCAGGGGTGTCAAACTCATTATGGCTCAGGGGCCACATGCAGACAAATTAGATGTCCAGTGGGCCGGACCAGTACAATCCTAAAATAATGACCTATAAATAACAAGTGCATGTTTTCTCCTTGTTTTCATGCAAGAAAAATTACAAGTACATTTGAAAATCTTCCCATTTATTCAAAACTCTTTTACAAAACACAAGATAAACAAATATTTCTTAAGACAATTGTGCAGAAGTACACACAACTTTTATTGTCTTAAAATATTAATACTAAAAGATTTCCTACATGTGGAAACACCTGGATGAGAGAATCATTTGTTGCAGTATTCAGACTGACCCAGGGTCTGGTCTGGAGGCTCTGCCTCGTTTTAATGAGGGTCTCTATTGTTTATAGACCAGTGTGGGTTTGGTACTGGTTTATCTTTTCAAATAGAGTTAGGGTCTGGGTTTGAGGAACTCAGTGTTTCATCTAAAACTGTATAAAACCAGTAAATCCAGGTGATGCTGACTGGACTCCATCAGTTCCACCATGGTTTCATTTAGACCAGGTCTGAGGGAAAACCCAGATCTGGATCCAAACCCATTCAGGTCTTTGTTCCTCAGTGGCAGGATGTGATCTGTGCGCCCAGCTGACGTCCAGCATTCTAGTTAAAATGATCAGCTTCAGCTCAGGATGCTGTAGCTGTAGAAATGAGCCTTGGGCGCGGTCCAGGACGCACAGAGCGCAAACGCTCCAGTTTGGGCACTGATCTCTGTGCGTAACGCGATCGGAAGCCCTGGCATCACGCTGTGACTAGATGTGGAGGATTCATCACTGGCCAAGTTGACAGGCGCAGCGCGAGGAGGACGGCAAGTTCGGTGGCGCGCTGCGGCTCTTCAGCTTGGCTCAGTCAGCTGTCATCCAACAAACGCGCTTTGGATGCGACGCACCGTTTCCACTGGCTGGAATAAACCTATAAAGGCTAGAGACGTGCAGTTTCACCGCCGATCCTTTTCGGTTTTCGTGGTGAAAGGACGGAGCGGAGGGCTGAGTTTTACGGCGACCGCGTAGACAGGTGAAGCGTGGGGGGGCTGGATCCTCAGAAGGAGGACCTTGGCACGGGCTGCGTGCGTCAAAGGTCTGATCTGAGTGTCTGGACAGCAGGAAATGATGCTGACAAGCTCAGCCTTGCTTCAAATGCAAGTTGTGTTAATTGCGTTATTTCATTCATAATTAATTAATCATAATTAACGCGTTAAAGTCCCAGCCCTAATTTTTTTATTTTCAAAACTCATGCAGCGGGCTGGATTGAACCCCCTAGCGGGCCGGTTTTGGCCCGCGGGCCGTATGAACGACACCCCTGTTCTATTCCTTCAGACATTTCTTTCTGTGTCTTACCCTCTTGCTTGAGGGTGTCAGTGATGTCCTTCTGGACAGCAGTCAGGTCGGCAGTCTGACCCATGATTGTGGTTTTGAGTAATGAACCTGGCTGGGAGTTTTTAAAAGCCTCAGGAATCTTTAGCAGGTGTTTAGAGTGAATGAGTTGATTCAGATGATTAGGTTCAGAGCTCGTTTAGACTGAGGACCTTTTCATCATATGATCATTTTATGAGACAGGAGTTTTGGGTTTTCATGAGCTGTATGCCACAATCATCAATATTAAAACAATAAAAGGGCTTGAACTACTTCAGCTGTGTGTAATGAATCTAAAATATATGAAAGTCTAATGTTTATCAGAACATTACAGAAAATAATCAACTTTATCACAATACGCTAATTTTTTTGAGAAGGACCTGTAAATCTGTTCCTTCAGTTTAGTGAACCATGAAAGCAATTTGATCATTAGGCAGCACCCACTTCCAGTACCAGTGTGTCCAAACTGAAGTGTCGTTACTATGTCTTTGTCTATAAACTATGTCTCTCTAACTACAGTCAGCTGATGAACTCATTACAGGTCACCTGGATCAGAATTAGCCTTCTTTGTGTGTAAAAATAGTAAAAGCTTTCAGAGTCACTGAGATAAGAAAACGATCCTCATAAACTGGAAAACAGTTACAGTGTTTGATGCTAAGCTAAAGCAAAAAGAGTACTGCCGGACCAGGAAAACAGCTGGGCTCTTTACAAATAGTTTTTGCCCACTTATCTAACTCTGAGGAATATGGCAATAGACAAAAAACAACTTGGCGGTGGAGTGTCCCTTTAACCCCTAAATCGTTGTCTCTTCATGTTGTTCCCTACACTAAACTCTTAAATTTCAAATGTTCGGTGCCCAGACTCACCCCTACGTTCAGGAAGAACTTGGCCACCACAGCCCAGTCATACATGCCGAGACAGTCGTCCAGTACCACAGCTTTCCATGGGTTTGCCATAATCTCCTCTTTGGTCAAGAAGTTGTAGCGGAAGAGCTGCTTCGCCCTACAGAGTCCATCTCATTAACTCCTCAGGTTCTGACTAAGTTACAAGTCATCTAAACAGCATCAATGCTGATACCTGAGGAAGGTCAGCTCTCTCTTCTTCTCCAAGGGGACGTCTTCTCCAGGCTGACGGGCAAACAGGGGATCGTTCTCCAGAGTCCTGAACACGTGTTGCTACAGCAGAGGATATGAGACACAGCACAGGGAACAAAAGGGTCAAGCTTAAATGTTGGATTCATGTTTTCACTAAAGGTATTCCATATTTCTTGGAACACAATAGTGTTGAAGCTGCATGTCTGCTACGTGTTCCAGTCGATGAACAACCTTTAGACTAGAAAGGAGCCATGTTGGATTGACTAATGCTATATAGTTATTGACAAATAATCCCACAAATCAAAGCCACATGATTCAAAATCTAATGACTGTTATTTAACTCAGGCTACAAGTTCTGTGGTTCAGCTGGACATCGATTGTTTTTGCAAGGGATTTTAGAGTGTAGATTATATTTTTAAAGAACAAAGCATTTTTATATACAAATCAAATATTCTAATGAATCTCACCCCCTACAAAAAAAAAACAAGTATTTTTTGTAAAATTAAATGCTTTAGAACTGAAGTCAACATAAAAATATGTCTCATAAGGAAACATAAAATGTAGTCTATTAAACAGGACCGCTGTTCATATTTACTTTTCCCATCCATCACAGAGAACATACGCAGTGTTCAAACACACACACCCCCCCCTCCTACGCCTCCTCAATTTTTTTTTTTTTTTTTTAACCCCGTGTCCTGTCCGGCTGTGGAGCAAACAGAATAATGTCTGAGTGCCAAAAACAAGCCCAACAGTGTTGCTGTTTCAGGTGAGAGGTTACAGCCACTGCTATAAAACTCCTCCTGATTTTGGTTTAAATATAACCCCCAAAATCTTTATTAGAATGTTTTTATGGTTGATTGGACACGGAGCCTGAAAGTGAAGGGAAGGGTACAGAAAGAGGGATGGGGGAGAAAGTAAACAGAAAAAGAAGAGAACAAGAGACGTGAAGAGTCCACTTCTAGACCTGTAAATAAAGCACAAACAAACAAAACAGGAGAAAAGATACAACAGCAACAAACAGCATATGAATACACAACAGTTGTGATATTCTTCAAATGTATACGTATACACCAGTTCAAGAGAGTTCAGTGTCAACCACAGCCCCAGTCAATGTGTCTGAAAACACCTGAGTCGTCTTTATGTGAGCACCTTGTGATCACCTGTGTGTATATATGCGCGCTTGTTTATGTAAGGTTTCTCTATTGAAACATTCAATAATAAGTTCGAGGAGCCACAGACCCGTCCCCAAGGCCCACGGAGGACGC
>SSNR01001194.1:9027-19027 GCA_006937965.1 Callopanchax toddi
GTCCTGAAGTGGAGGTCTTAGTCCTGAAGTGGAGGTCTTAGTCCTGAAGTGGAGGTCTTAGTCCTGAAGTGGAGGTCTTGGTCCTGAAGTGGAGGTCTTAGTCCTGAAGTGGAGGTCTTTGTCCTGAAGTGGAGGTCTTAGTCCTGAAGTGGAGGTCTTAGTCCTGAAGTGGAGGTCTTAGTCCTGAAGTGGAGGTCTTAGTCCTGAAGTGGAGGTCTTAGTCCTGAAGTGGAGGTCTTTGTCCTGAAGTGGAGGTCTTTGTCCTGAAGTGGAGGTCTTAGTCCTGAAGTGGAGGTCTTAGTCCTGAAGTGGAGGTCTTAGTCCTGAAGTGGAGGTCTTTGTCCTGAAGTGGAGGTCTTTGTCCATGCCTTTGTTGCATTCCACTTGGACTACTGCATCTCCATCTATACCTGCCTTTCTAAAACCTCCATAAACAGACTACAGACTGTACAGAACGCTGCTGCCAGGCTTCTGACTAAATCATCCAGATTCACACGTGACCCCTCTGTTGATGCAGCTGCACAGGGTTAGGGCGCAGTAGAGCAAATGAATCATCACGGTGCCTCAAATCATGAGTCAACCAGTTGGATGGAAAGCTTCAGTTCATCATGAGGCTTCTTCTCACCATCACTACAGTATGTTGGTGAAACTAGAAATACACATAACTCATTTTACTCAACATCCATATAACATTTTAAGGAAGAAGGAAATCCATACTCACCTTGTTAAATGTTTTATTAAACATGGATGGACTCTTTAAAGGCCACAGCAAATCTAATTAATCCATCTGTGGTCAACATCTCAAAGAAAGAGAGCTGAGAGGATTTTGATTCATAAATTAGGGACATTATTTTGTCATGGACTGAATGAAGTGTGAAATCCTGAGTACCTACTAAAGTGATGGACCATGCATGGAGAATCTATCGCCTTCTGTGATGGATCCTCCTATTGTTTTCAAATGCTAACCCTGTTGTCAAAAGTTAGAAGGGGATATGAAGACCCTCTAAACCTTATATACCTAATCTGACCCTAGTTACACTAACTCTGTCTAAGCCTGTCTAGCTGTGTCTACTGCATTACAAAAGAGCAAAAACCACGTAGTCCACAGGATGGCCGAATACAGCCTGAGAGAGGGTGAGGAGCTCTGACATTCGGGAGAGACTCGGAGTAGAACTGCTGCCCCAGAACCAGTTGAGGCTGTTTGGGCAAGTCCTGTCGGCTGACGAGTGGACGATCTGGGATTTCCTACTTAGGATGCTGATCAAGGTGAGATCCCGTCTTTACACACAGCTGCTGCTCACTGTCATTATACTCCACTTTGCGCCGTCAGATGGTACATGCCCACACACACACACACACACACACACACAGGTATGTGAATTATTCTGTCAAAATGACTGACGGACTTAAGAATTATCCATCTAAGTTTTTAAAAGACCAGTAAATGATGAAATACATTTTCTTTACCACAACCCCTGGATAACAGGAACAATTTTTATTTTATAAAAGAATATCTCTCAGTCAATCAGCTGTGAGCAGCTCCAGGAGGAGTTCTGGGGCTCCCAGATTGGTCCTGTAAAAGGACCAGGGAGGCATGCTGAACCAGACCAGGGCCTGCGGGCCTCAGTGCACTGAATCGGCTAGACTGAATGACCCGAGGCTGGATCAATCACAGAAAACCAAGATTTCATAAATATTTTTTCATGGAAAGTTCAAGTCATATCATCAATGCATTTATTCTACATAAGAATATTCAAATTAGTGTTTTATTTAGTCTACTAAAATTGTACAAGTTTGGAAATCTTCTGTCCTTATTATGTGGTCAAACATTCTTCAAAGTAGGGGGCCAGTGAAACAGTTTTCTGAACTGGACAGCTGTGTGTGTGTTGGTTTTATTTCTTCATCGTCTTCTGTCGATCTAAAAATTTCTGTCGTCTCTCAACTGGAATTTCGTCAAGACTGATACCATGATTGCTGGACCTGAGAGATATAGAGAGAGAAAGAAATTGATATAAGAAACAAGTCACTGATGTTGGTTCTTGGTCATATAATTCAGAACCATTTGAAACAAATAAAATCAAGAGCAACTGGGATTTGTTTTTATTATTCTTGAAGAGAGTCTAGTTTGTTCTGATTGCCTAAACTAAACAGACATTTTTGTCTTTACCTAAGAGTATGTCAGTGGTTCTTAGTGCAAAGTGAGTGCATTTTTTAAGGTTTTTGTATGTTTTATATATTTCATTCTTGATTTAACTGACATGTTTTATGTTGGTTCTGATTGGTGTTTTATCTCATAAAGTGTTTTTTATATATTGTTTAGCACGTTGGGCAATTTATTTTAAAGGTGCTATTTAACTAAACTTTGGTTTAAAATTTTTATAGGTCTTAGGGTTTTTTCCAAAATCCTCACAAAATGCAGATTGTGCCTTTTGATGGCCAAACATTTTTTATGATATTTTAAAGCAACAGTTAACTATGTAATGATGTGCTTTATTCTGTGTTCATACCCTCCAATCACATCCGGAGGAATAGGAAGTGGTTTATTGAATCCATCTCGACCCATGAGCCAGTATGTGTCCTCTGTGCCCTTAACCTACAAAAAAAAAGCATTTAAATGATTATTTTTGTAGATAATAGGGATGTAACGAGATCCAAAACTCACGAGACGAGACGAGACAAGAGGCTGCAGAGCGTCCTGTGAACCCCTAGACCGCGGAGACTCTGTCTGTTTTCTCCCTACTTTCTTTTCTCTCTTGTTGAAAACTAGAATCAGTTCAGTTCAACTTCACTAAATCCTTCAAGGATTTGATCATTAATAGAAAATAAATGCAAAACTAAGAAAAGCTTTTCATTTTATATAATAAAACTGTGTTTAACTCAGTGATAATAGTGTTTCATATAGATTGTTTACAGATGCACACACCTGTCTGTCTCCTCTCCTCTCCTCCTCGTGTCAGTCTGTCCTTTAGGTCAGGGAGGTTTCAGGGTAGGGATCCATGTCTTTCTGCTCCGAGCCACACACCAAGCCCCCAGCTGTTCTTCTTTTACTGTTTCCACAGCAGGCAGGTGATTTTCTAACAGAGCGTCTGAGCTGCGTTTACAGTGATATGAACGGCAGCGTTTTAAGTTTCATTTTCGCTTTAGGAGCGACGTTTTCACTCGCGTGCCCAAATGCAAATAATGACATAATCAGGTCATGCGGGTTCGCGAGATCGAACTTATCTCAACGAGAAATATCGTGACGTTTTAATATCGCGAGATCTCGTGCCACGAGATCTCGTTACACCCCTAGAAGATAATAAAGAAGACATGAAAACAGTAAGTTGGGAATTGTTTTATCAGGCACTTGGGAGGTCCTTCCCTCATTTTGCAGAGCAAAGAAAGAACAACATGGTCCAAAAAGCTTGTACATGACTTTATACTTTCAAAACTCCACCCACATGTGTTACTCATTTGGAGGGCTCCTATGAACAAAAGCTCAAGATTCTGTCTCCATTTCTCAAGAGATGGATCTGGGGTTTTTTTACACCTATTATGGTCTATTGTCACTTTGACTTATTACAAGCAGCTGTAAGAATAATAGTTAGCCACCTTCTTACTTGACCTTGTCAATCACAGACGTGTTGAAATGTTCATCTGGTCTATCTAACCAGAAGCGAGGGTTGTGCATATTGTAGCATCATCAATAGATGTGCTGACCTCTGACCTCTGACCCCGTGATCATCGCAAAACACTACTCCAGCTTTTCTCAATAACTTGGATTATAATGGATCTTTACTGTGTTTAACCTGAATAAACACTCCTCCAAGATTCGGTCGTTTCGGAAGAATCCACCTGACTCTTTTAATAATAATAATAATAATAATAAAATATAAGCTAAAGACTCTCAGTGTCTCTTCCTAAAATGACACTTTAATCTGTTACAGAAATGTCTTAATGTGATTAATGCACTTTCTCTTACAGCACTAAGAATGTTGATCCAGTTCAGGAGTATGTTCATACTTCTACTGTGCTAATGGTAAAAACCAGTATTACTTTTATTAGCTGTTACCTTTGACATTAAAGGTTGGGTCATGTGACTTGATAATGTAATTTCATAGGTCCACGATCCCAAAAACTCCATCTTAGCTTGCCTCGAGCTGACTTTCATGTGAGTTCTCATCAAGCCTCGATGAGCCACGCTTCAGCTGTTTCTGAGCTACACAGCTGAAACTTGTCAAAACCCGATTGGCCCGGCCGGCCGATCTGTTACTCCCCCTGAGGAAGACAACACCCGTCTTTGCACCAACATGGGGACTTCTGCCTCACACCAGCCATGTCTCTGCTGACCGCCCGGATCTCGGACGCAACTGAGGGCCGCCCGGTGACCGGAGGGTCCCCGTACGGCCAGGACGAGTCGAAGGGGGGTCATCCGCCTCCCAACGATCCACTCCAACCCACCAGTCTACGATCCAGTGGGACCGGGCACTTGGTGAGAGAAACCCTCGCTGGTAAACCAGAGGTGGTTGATAAGCTAACCGCTCACTCCAACACGTCACTGATCCACCAGTAACTCTCCCCTCACTCACTCCTTAACCTAAACTAATAACTCTAGTCTAACATCACAGACTCAGCCGGTAATCTCAAAGTTTAACCAACTAGAACACAATTACCATCGTGTTTAACTAGCAACTGTTCTTATTACCTCAACTGTTAAATGTGTGTACTATCGTCCGCTTTGTGAATAAATTTTCTATATAAGATTTATTTCACGACTCTGGTTCAGATTAATCAACAAATGGTACGTAACTAACTCACTGTATTTTTAGGGAACCTAGTCTAAAATCTGTAATTAATCTCAGCTGTATCAAGGTTACAGGCTCAGAGAGAGACCTCCATAAATCCTAAAATAGACGGAAGTAATTCACAGAAGGTGGGTATAATAAACACAACGGTTTATTCCACTACATCACTCTTTAGTTTTGCTCTGGCTGCATTGTACACCAGCATATTGTACAGGGTATCCGCGGGTCCTTAGAAAGCCTTAAAAGGTAGTAAATTTGCATTTCCAAAATTAAGGCCTTAAATATAATTAAATATGATAAATAATCCTTCAATTCAGTTTCCAAAGGTCTTAAATTTCTAGGGCCCCTATGATTTCTGGGTTACGAAGATCTGAAACTCAGCAGTACAGCAGACTGCAAGGGTCTAGGAGGGCCTAGGAGGGTCTAGAAGGGTCTAGGAGGGTCTAGGAGGGCCTAGGAGGGTCTAGAAGGGTCTAGGAGGGTCTAGGAGGGTCTAGAAGGGTCTAGGAGGGTCTAGGAGGGCCTAGGAGGGTCTAGAAGGGTCTAGGAGGGTCTAGAAGGGCCTAGGAGGGTCTAGAAGGGTCTAGAAGGGCCTAGGAGGGTCTAGGATATTAAGCAGCACCTTGGTTTTCTGGCTGCTTCTGTTAAACCAAACGTCAGAAACCTTGGTATCATTCTAGATTCTGCCGTGTCATTAGAGGGACATTCACAAACATCACTCCGTAACTGCTTTTTTCAACTGAGAAATATCTCTAAGATCAGAACTCTAGTGTCAAAAACAGAACTAGAGATGATTATTCATGCTTTTATTTCATCTCGCCTTGATTACGGTAACAGCCTTTTTACTTGTTTGAATAAGAAAGATCTGTCTCTCCTCCAGTCAGTTCAGAACGCTGCTGCAAGGCTTTTAACCAACACACGGAAGAGTCAGCACATTACTCCAGTTTTAAGATCCCTGCACTGGTTACCAGTGCATTTTAGAATTCATTTTAAACTTTTAGTTTTTACTTTTAAAGCCATGAGTGGTCAGGTCCCTGTTTATATCTCAGACCTTTTAAAACCCTACAGTCCTCCTCGTAGTCTGAGGTCTACTAGTCAGAGGCTGTTGGAGGTTCCTAGATCACATTTTAAGACCAGAGGAGATCAATCTAAAGTAGTGACTCCAAGATTATGGAACACGTTACTTCCTCCTCTGCGTCGCCTGGATTCTGTTGACTCTTTTAGGAAACAGTTGAAAACTCATTTATTCAGGTTCGCTTTTAACTGATTTTAGGTTGCAAGATGTTTTTGTTTTATCAAGTTTTTATTTTGTGTTTTATTATGTTCTTTTCAAGTTTTATCCTTTGTGTTTTTATAATTGTTTTTATTGTAAAGCACTTTGTGGCCATTGGCCTGAGAAAGGTGCTATATAAATAAAGTTATTATTATTATTAGGAGGGCCTAGGAGGGTCTAGGTCACTTAAGGCTGTTATTATCTTGTTAATTCAGTAAAAATTAGCTTTTTAAAATTATTTTCAGATGAATGCAATACACTTCCATGAGATATAATGCAGATCAATTATCTTGATATTTGTTATTTTATTGAACTTTCACTTCCAATAAAGGGTTAGTCAGAACTATTTGTAAGGTGGCCACATCCCCTTTCCAATCCCGTGAATGTAAGGTCTTAAATTTGATCAATGCTGCCTTAAAACAGTTCTTAAAAGTCTTAAATTTGGCTTCCTTGAACCTGCAGATACCCTGTTGTATGATGTCCTGTCCCCCAACCTGAAAGCTGTAGTTCTGGTTTTTAGCAGATGCTGAACCTTCCTCATCATCCAGGGTTTCCTCTTTGGAAAGATCTTTATGCATCTGTCTCTGGTGACGTTGTCTGTCCTAGGGCTGCAGCTATCGAATATTTTTGTAATCGAGTACTCTATCGAATCTTTTATCGATTAATCGAGTACTCTAATAAATTACATGCATGTATGTATATATAAATATACATGAATATACATACATATAAATATATATGTATGTATAAATTACATGTACAATGTATAAATCTGAGAGAAAATAACAAAGTATTAAACATTTTTTTAAATAAAAAATATATAAACCATGGTTTTGTGGCATATAAGTGCATTTACCATTATTACTGGTATTTATTGCTTACCTCAACTTTCTATGTCACTGTCTTCCCCTCACACACCTTTTTTCAGTCGGACTGAAGTGAAAGAGCTGCAGCCATAGATATCATGGCTGCAGCACCAAGTTAATTCCATACGCGATGCGTGGCTTTGACTAATTGCTGGAATGCCTGTTTTTTGCGGCACAAATCTCATAGCATATGTTTCATTTTGCTCTGTTCCCGTTTACCTTTCCAAAATGCGGCAAAACTTTAGAGTTTTTCTGGATATTTTAAACCCGCAACTCGCTACGGTGTTTTGACAGGGAGGGGAGGGGCTCTCTGCTCCTCCGTCTCACCTGTGTCTCCACCCGTGTAGCTGCGCAGGCGGATAAATGAAGCATCTCAGTACCAAAGTCGGCACCATGTTTGTTCGCTACCGGTACCTACCGACATCTTTCAGTCTGTACCAGACTAGTATACTAGTACTAGTACTACTAGTACTACTAGTACTAGTAGTACGGTCTAGTTGTCCGCCATGGCTTAAGATAAATTTAAGTTACATTCGCTGCTCGCGTGTGCATTCAGTGCAGTGTGTATGTTCGCCACTTACCGTATTTGCTCGCATATAAGACGAGGTTTTTTTCATTAAAAATAATTTTAAAAAGGGGGGGTCGTCTTACTATCGCGCCCCAGCAGGGGGCGCATGCTTTATGTTCAAACGACAGAAGCGGCGCCTGCAGGAAGCAGCTCTTAGACCGCGAGCAGTCCCAGACGTCCGCTCCACCTCAAAGTTACAGGTCCACTGAGGATAAAAACACCTGATGGCAAAGTCCAGCTCCAGCTTCTGGCGTTTTCAGACTAGTTTGGGTTTTTGGTTCGGTCCGGTTCTGTTTAGTACGTATGGAGCCGACACCTTCTGTCGGACCTCTGGACCCGCGGCGGCTGCAGTGTTTTCAGCGTGAGCTCTGTACAGGTGAGCGCGGCGCTCGGTTCACACATGTAACACACACAGTAACGCACACACAGACACACACACACACACACACACAGTCTCGAGAGAGAGAGAGAGAGAAGGAGAGAGGGAGGGAGGGCCCACACAGCCAGAGTGAGGAAGAGAGAGCTTCTTTTTTCTCTTTTTTTCCCCCAATTGACTGAAATATGTTGTCTCATAGAACTTTAATTCCTGTCTGATTAATAAGCAAATATTAAAGCAGTTTATAATTAAGGTATCATATAAATTATTTGCTCAAATTTTAATTAAAAATAGTTTCTTTAAAAAGTGAATTTATTCTTTTTTCTGAAGATCAGTCTTGAAAAATGAGGGTCGTCTTATAATCAGGGTCGTCCTATATTCGGGCAAATACGGTATTTCTGTCCGGGTGAAACATGACCCCGGGCGATTGCAAAGTCATGAATTAATTAAATATGAATTAAACGAAGCCTCGAGGCAGAGAATTTGCCTCGAGGCTTTTTTGTACTCGAATTATTCAAGGTACTCGAAGAATCGTTTCAGCCCTAGTCTGTGCAGAACCTGATGTAATCCAGGATGAAGGCGTTCGTGCGGTGTCTGTGCGATGTCATCTGGAATATTGCGAGCGTGGACGAACTCAGATGTTAAGGAACTCTCATTCAGATTTCCAACAGAAAAACTTTCCTGCCAGCTGTAGATGTATTTATCCAGGGAGGAAGGAAAAAACAAGCTCTGAGTCTGAAAGCACACAGCCGCAGTGTCTGAGCACACCGCCATTACACTCATTACAAATGTGGCATGAGCATTAATATGAGAGCATATAGCTGTAAATACTGAGGTTAAAGAAGATTGGACAACAAGTAACATACTATAAGAAGCATAAAGAAAGTAAACGCCTTTGGGTTCTATGGTTTGTGCTGCGACAGAGATATGCAATGTGCTACAGTAAACTGCTATGAACTGGAGCATGAATTCCCCTCAGCTACTCTACCTGCCTGTCACCTGTAATCACTCATCTGCACTCGTTCAGTGTTCAAGCCTCCTACAGTAGAACATCTCACTATGTTATCACATCCTCTTTATCCTCTCTGGTTGTAACGCTGTGTCTGGTTGACATATACCTTTGAAAAGCCAATTTACTCATTTCAATCAACACATTTGTGGATTTTCCTGCATGCATTTCTCTTGCTGTATTTTACTTAGCCATGGCTCGTGCCTTGAACCAAAACACTGAAAGTTTTACTAAATGATTCAGTAGGTGAGTTTACCTGTGCCTTCCTGGTATCCATGTGGTATCCCACTTTGAGACTGGTCAGAACCTTGACAGTACTCAGACTAATGTGGATCCTGTAGGCTGCAGAGTACCAACATAAAGTTAAACCAACTGCCATCCTTAGTTCAGAGCATGCTGACATATTTTTCCTTTTGAATTATTGACTGATTTTAGTTTTACGTACGCAGCCCACTGGATTCCATGTGAGACGCTGTGGTTACTGTGTCTCCAAACAGACAGTACCTGGGCATGGTGAGCCCGACCACGCCTGCAACCACTGGACCTGCAGACAGGAGAAAATCTCAGGTGTGTGTGTGTGTGTAATAATAATAATGCATCAGTTTTATATAGCGCTTTTCAGGTCACTCAAAGACGCTTTACAGAGTTGCATCATTCATTCACACAGTCATTCTCACCGGTGGTGGTAAACTACGACAGACGTCTGTAGCCACAGCTGCCCTGGGGCAGACTGACAGAAGAGAGGCTGACATTCTGACCATCGGCCCTTCTGACCACCACCAACATTCACACACAGTCACACTCACATTCACACAGTAAGGTGGGTGAAGTGTCTTGCCCAAGGACACAACGACAATCTAACCCAGCCAGAGCTGGGGATTGAACCGGTGACCCTCCGGGTACCAGACCGGACACTTTCCCAACTGAGCTAGTGCCGCCCCACTGTGTGTGTGTGTGTGTGTGTGTACCTGAGTGCAGCCCAATGCGAATTTTAACTTTGATTTCTGGCATGTGTTTGATTTTAAAGGCTCCTATTGAATGCAGGATGTCCAGAGACATGTTTGCCACTTCAGCTGCGTGTCGATTCCCATTTCTGTTAGGAACACCTGAAGCCACCATGTACG
>SSNR01001196.1:2939-23271 GCA_006937965.1 Callopanchax toddi
TGTCAAACACTCTGACAGTCAGTGGGTTCATTTTGTCTCGTCCTGCAATTACATTGAGGAAGTCCTAAGTTACAAATCATACTGAAATTTTCTATGTGGAACAGGTTGAATAAAAAACAAAACAAAAATTTAGAATAATACCTGTGTCATTTGATCCATCTATGATCAAGGTGAATGGGCTCTTCTTCATCTTCATGACCAGCTCATTCATGAAATAGGGTGCCACGGCTTCATTTATAATACAGGTTGCTTTTGTGCTAGCACATCTGTATTGTTGAGCCGTGACAGAATCCTTAAAGCACTCCCGAAGTAAAGGACTGAAATGGTTAGAGACAGCAAATGGCACGTTGTACTGCACCATTGCTACTGCCATTTTCACTTCCGCTCTTCTTGTCTGTAGCAAAAAGGAATTTGTATTATTCTTATGAACTCATACAGCATTATGAGAATGAGTGTCTATTTTACAAATGAATCATTTTGTCAATATAAATGCAAATAATTAATGGCTGTCTTTTGTGCAGAAGAAACAAACTATCTTAGTGTAAAGGAAGTAAAGAAGTGGTTAAAATCACAATTACATGTGGTATTAATAATTTAAAAACACATCATTTGAGATCATACTGAAATACAAATATCAGAGCGCTACATGTTTATTTTAGTTGTGAGTATACCTTGGCCTCTTGTGTCATCATGCCACCAACAGAAACTGGGGCAAAAAACTGAGAGATGCCACTTGCAGACTGGAGTGACTGCTCTTTTGTCTGATGTCCCTTGCTTTTAAGATGTCTTTGCACATCTGCTACACCTTGATGGGCACAGGAGTTTTTCTGTCTACAGACAGAGCACCAATAGTAGGAGCTGCTGGTGCCTCTGGTGATAAATGGCCATTTTGCTGTCCATTCAGTTTCAAAACAACTTCTGTAAGTGGCAGCTCCACTTGAGGCATTCTTTTTCGCTACCATGACTGTCTCTTTCATGTTCTCCTGCATGGTCTCCTCAAAACTTTCCTCCTCCTCCTCTTCCATGCTCTCCTGCTCTGTTTCCGCTACACTTTCCTCCACATTCTCTTCCATGCTCTCCTGCATTGTCTCCTCAACACTTTCTTTCGTGCTCTCTTCCCCTCCATTTTCCACTGTCACCATCTTCTCTACTGTATTGTTTGCTTTGCTGTCCCCTCCACCAATTTATCTTCTAGCCTGGCAACCTTTGCAGCTGGCCTTGTATTTGCTGTCCAGAAAGCAAGAATGCTTTTTTGCTTCAACCCTGACATCTCTTGATAAGAGAAGTAAAACTGTTAGAACATAATACTGTACAAATGCAAGATTTGTACTAATAATGACAATAATAATTTGGCAAATTTTATGAAGAAGATTGGATATTTGCTAATGAAAACTGTCTCTGACATCACACCGACTAGCATTCTGGGAAAGTGGTAGGAATTATGGTACTGGAATAATTGGTGGAATCAACAGTTGACCGGGCAAAAATATATATATTAAACTTATGCTGTAGCAACTTCCACAGTTGCTATAACAACAGATGATGGGTTCAGTTTATTTGCCTGACATGCCGTCAACTTCTCATTCACACACTATGGTGGGATTACTGTCCACAGGATACAACAACTTGTTTTTGATTAGGGTCAAACTCCTTAAACATAACCTAATGAAACAAAGCCCAAAAACCAAACATGTGGTCAACAAAAACTATGGCAAGGCTACCCAGCCTTCTTCTTTGTCTCTTAAAAAACTCTTATGTGACAGACAGACTACCCTTTTGATTTTCACCACTAGCACTCCTGTAACTCCTGTTGCACATCACCATAAAAACCAAACCAAACATGAACCCAGTGATCAATACATCCAAAAAAATGTACATGTAATTACTGCTCCTACATATGCATTTGACCCAAAACACTAAAGCTCTTGAAATCATTGCAAGTTCTTTGTGGCAAAATATTTACTTTATAGAAATTTATTTTTGTTATATTTTGCTTACATCAGAAGTTCAACTGAGATGTAACGAATCTCTGATTGTGATAGTTGTGATTGTTATATGAATGGAATATGTGGCATAAGTAGAGTGTTACTAAAATTTAGTAACACTCTACTTATGCTCTACTCTTCTTTTAGTAACTAAAAGAAACCCAGTATATTAATGTTAAAAAAATTATTCTACAACAAAAGGAATAAAAAGGCAGCTATGAGAGTTACAGTAGTTTGATAAGGTTAAAAAAAGCCTTTTCTGTTCAATGTAAGGATGGTCATATTTTATTAACAGCTACCACAAAATGTAACCTTCTGCATTTCAAATGACATTCATATGTCAGTGCTTAAATTAGTTTTTATGCTCTTAATTGCCAGAAAGTACATTCTGATTACCAAAATTAAGATTTAATATCCATTATGATCACATTTTTTTGTGATCAGTCATCAGAATATGACTGAATGTTTCAGTTGGACAGAGGCAGCATCACTCTCTGGAATGACATGATCACAGTACTTGATTTAACTGTGGCTGCTGTAAACCATGCAGCGCAGGAGTGAGTAAAACCGGCATTAGCCCCAGCAGTGTGGCAACAAATAACATGTTTCAGTTTGAGCTTATTTGTTGCCACACTGAAACATGTTAATTATAAATTCCACCCTGTGTACACAATTTGCTGCTGAACATAATTACAAATACGAGAGGAATAAGGTGAAGAAACACCGTATTAATCAGTGCTAGCTTAATCCGACTCCTGCTACACACACTGCTAACGTAGCACTGTACCTGTGGCAACTTACTGATTGAGGACTTTCAGCAGAATGCTAATCGGTGTGATACCATGTTGTTCCCTATCAACTGATCAGCATACTATAATGGAAAACAAAGAATGAAGAGTAAACGGATTGAAAACATTACCTGAACATTGTAATTCCTTCCTCCAACTTCCTTGTTTTCAACTTTTTCCGGTCTGTTCCTTCGTGCGTCGTGGGGGGTGGGGCTTAAGTAAGGGAGCGGATCCTGTAATCGCAGCACCCCGCAGACTGTCAAAAGGGAGAAACAGCTTCGCAGAGGGCGGGGCTCTGTTTAGGGAAACTGGCGCAGAATGCAGTGAGCTGATCATTCCCATTCAATATGGGTTTTGTTATTTTCAGCGTGAGAAATCTCATGTGTGGCGTGAGTGCGTGTGAAGACAGGAAAATGCGTGAGTCTCACACTCATTGTGTGAGAGTTGAGAGCTCTGATATAGTAATAGTGTTTTAACAACATTATAACAGTATTCTAATTTAATTGCACTTAAAAGTTGTCAAACTTCTTGGAGACGGTCATTTCAGATACTTTAGATTTTGTTTACCAATTGGTTCATTCCATCCTTGTCACATCCTGTGCCCCCTGTCGCCATCTAGTGTTCTCCTAGTGTCTTGTCTTGTGCTTTGTCTAACCCTCTGCCTTCTTTGTCTCCAACAGGTGTATCCTATTGTAATCCAGCCACCTGTGCCTCGTCTTGTCATCACCTCCCTCTGTGTATATAAGCGTGCCTGTCTCGTCTGTGTTTGTCGGTTCCTAGTTGTGTGAGGTCTGAGTCGTGTCTTCGTGTTCCCGTTTGGAATAAATTGAACTTTGGCTTTACATCTGCGTCTGGGTCCTCTCTACCGCACCAGATCATGACAATCCATATCATTCATCTTTTCTCTGGAATTATGATTTATCATCATGCTTGCCAAACTGTCAATCAGCATTTCTGATTACATGAAATACATCACATCTGTTTGCATCACAAAAATTTCATAAAAGTATGATTGTTTACTTTTCACATTTTGTCACATGATTTTGCCCGTTAGACTGTTTGCATGCTGAGCAGAACCATTACAGATGGTGATAAATCACTCTCTGTGCTTTGGCGTCAGTTTTTGACATTCCTTTAGTTGTAGCTTCACTGACATAATAAAGGCAGTAGGAATACAGATCTAAAAGTTTGCACTTTTAAATCTATAATCAGACATTTTCTGTTAGGTTTTACAGATTCACCTAACCAGAGAAACACATCTAAGTAGGGCTGTGCAATAAAACAGTAACTATGTATTGCAATATACATTTTCCTATATAGAAATATGAGACTATTGTACGGAAGCGTATTGCATTCACCCGAAAAAAATAAAGCTCTGTTTTTCTGAATTAACGAGATAACTTTTACAAAAAATCAAACAAAACGGCTCTGTTTTCTGAATAATGATTGCATATAAAAGAATTAATCCGTCATGCATGGTGGCTTTTGTGAAGAACTAAAGCATGTCCCGTTTGTTGAGCTTAATTCACTTTTACTTTCTTTTGGGATTGAGACACTGGGAAATACTCTTGTCTCTGAGCCATATAGATGGGATTATTATTAGTTTGTCAACTTTGCGCAGACGGCTGAGGGATTTGCGCCTGTTCAGACACAGGTCACCTTCGGATCTTCTGGACGTGGCTGTGTTTCTCCAGGATCAGTTGAGTAAACATGGGATGCTCCACGGCTATAAGTTGATGCATTTGAAATGCATTCAGGCTGGCTATGTGGTGACACAGGAAACAACCAGAAGATTGCTTAAAATTCTAGATCCTTGTGGAGTGCAGCTGAGACACCGGAATCGACTTTGGCGACGTCAGTATCAAAACCCTGGCCCAAACTTTCTCTGGCATGTGGATTCTTACGACAAACTTAAACCCTATGGAATCTGCATCAATGGTGCAATAGACGGGTTTTCACGTATGGTGATATGGCTACATGCTTATAGTACTAATAGTGATCCCAAGATTATTGCTGGTTACTTTACTGATGAGGTGCTCTCAAGGAATGGGACTGCCACACGGATCCGGTCCGACATGGGGACAGAAAACCGTTACGTGGAGCAGATGCAGATGTTTATGCAGCATGACCACTTGGACGAATTTTCGAAGAAGCATCTGTATGGTTCAAGAATTCATAATCAACGTATAGAGAACTGGTGGGGCTTTCTAAGGAAGCAGCATGCCCAGTTTTGGATGAACATATTTCAAGAACTGAAAGACCATGACTACTTCTCTGGGGACTTCCTTGATAAGAATCTCATCCAATTCACATGTCTTGAAATAATAGAGGTAATTAAAACTTGCAAACACTGATTATTTTAAAATGTTCCCACATGTCCTGAATGCAATTTCAGGTTATGGAGTATTATGCAATACAACTTAAGTGCATTAGGGTATGAAAAACAGGATACAATACTAATATTATATTTGTTACATTATATGTTTGCTACATTTGAATTGTCAAGATTATAATTTGCTGAATTGCTTTAGCTGTTTTGAAATTTGTTTATTGCATCATATATGTAACATAATCTGGCACTGCAAATGTGTACGCTAAAATTATTTCTTGCATTGTCTTAATATCCAGAAAGAACTGCAGGCCATTGTTCAAGTTTGGAACACTCACAGGATTCGCCCAAGCAGAAATGCTGTATCTCCAGGAGGACGTCCAGTGATGATGTACACCTTACCACAGTGATTCCCAACCTGGGGGTCGCAGGACCTCTCTACTTTGAGGGGTTAAAAATGTATTTATTATATTTTTTTATTAAAGTTTACCAAATTAATTTATTCTGACCTTAATATTAAATAACATGCATTTATTTCATGTTTGTCTAACATAACGAAGTCTTTACAATTTTGTAATAATTATTGAGTTAATAAAAAATGAAAAATAACTAGCGATCTGTACAGGAAACCCGATCGGTACTGCGCATGTGCGAATCTTAGTATGAACACACCAGTCTAGTAGCGACGCATGTAGCTGCTGCAGAGAGCCCTCCTCCCTGTTGGATAAACTAAAGTTTCCAGCGGAGACACCTGGACAGTCCTACATGATCCAGTAAACTTTCAACAGCATCGCCAGTAACGGACTGGGCACCGGGAGATCTCCTGGTCTCCTCGCCGCTAAACCTGACCCGCTCCGTGATCATACCGACGATCAGGACGTTTCTAATCAATAAATAAACAATCCTTCATGGCTCCTCGGGCGTCAGTCCTCCTAAAAGCTGCAAAAACGCAGCAAAGTTGAGTCACAGACCCTCTCCTCTCTGTGGGTTCGAGTGCGCTGCAGACCTGACCCCCCTTCCTCCCCCCTCGACGGCCCGCGCGCGTGTGAGTGTGCGCGTCACCGAGGAAAGAAGCAGACGGGGATAATAGACCTAAAAAGAACTAACAACTTTATAAACTAAAGTTTTCAGTTGTAACAAAGGATATCACAGTGTTAGAAGATGGTCAACTACATACAAAAATACATGATATTAATATTGAAATCCTTGTTTTATATTATTTTAATTAACCAGGTAAATTTAATTGAGATTAAGAACATTTGTTGAGCATTCTGAAAAGCATTAGGTTTTGCAAATGACACTAATAGTCTGTCAGAGAAAGTCCAGCTTTAGACATTTTGGGATTTAATGGGATGATTCAAGTGTGATGTGATGAGTAGAACTGATTCTATAGGAGAGAAATCATCTGATATGAAGGCTGATTCAACCTGTCAGAGTCAGAATGGATGATACTGCTGATTTCTTATCACGTCTTAGCAAGTGAAGTAACTGGTAAACCGCCTGGATTTAAATTAGTGTTACAGGAAATGATCTGTTGAGAAAAGTCAAACACATGTTGAAGTAGCCGAAATGTTCTCACTTTTTTTTGTGTGTCAAATGTTTGAGATTAAGACTGATCTGTGTTTACAGGAAATAATCTGTTTAGAAAAATGCTGTTTTTAGTTTTATTTGTAATTATTTTTGTTTTAAAAAAATCACATTTAAAATATTTATCATATTTAAAAGCATATTAAAAAGTGCTTAAACTATTTTATCGTTTCTTACTGGAAGTGGGAGGTGTGTGTGTGTGTGTGTGGGGGGGGGGGTCGGGTTGGGGGGGGTCGCCCAGAAAATTGACAGGTAAAATAGGGGTCCCTTGGAAAAAAGGTTGGGAACCACTGCCTTACCACAACTCTTCGGTGCCAGGGAGTGCCTCAAAGAAGTATCCCAACAAAAGATACAGGCTTGCAGAGAAGAATGCCTACAGAGAGGGCCATATCCATGTGACGATTGTAGCGTTTTGAAATAACTTTTAGTTATTTTAACTACACCCTCTTCAGATAACATTAGCTTATTTTTGGTTTATAATGAAAAGTGATAAACTGTCATTTAACCCTGATAATAGCTAATATTTATTGAAGGTATCTAGGTTCTTTGAAAGAGTACAGTGAATTGAAATACCTTATTAATAACGTGAGCTGAGACCAGATAAAGATTGAACAATCATTTAATTTGAAAAACCTAAGAACACAGACAGATAAGACAGTTTGAAAGTTTGATGTGAACAATTAATATTCTTAAACATGTTGAGGATGTTAAAGATGGTTTAAATTGTGAGTTTTAACGGACCGTAGCATATGTTTTAATGACTAGGGAAGTTAGTTAATTTAGTTAACCTAGTTGGGACTTTAAGAGTCAATTTAGGCTAATTTGAGTTTGGATTTTGGTTTGGCTTAATTTAGTTTGGAAGAATTAAGCTTTATCAAAGTGTAACAATTTAGAAAAATATGTATTATTATTTGGTTGTAATGCATTTAAAACTTCACCAAATCCTGATTAACACTAAAATAATCTTCATTTTGTTTATGTTAAAAGGGTTTTCTTTCATTTGTTATGTTTTCTGTTAATACCTGTACTGTCACTTTAAGAGCGCGCCTTGTTATGACATCAGCACTGCACTTCTCTCAGTTGGCGCTAGGCTGCCTGAGAAGAGGTAGGTTATTTTCTTTAGTCCTGGTTAAACACATGGTTTTGTTAAATATACTTTGTAAATGTGACCACATGCAGTTGTTAATGTAAATATGTGTTAAACACACGGTTAGGAGTAATTTGTCTGTAGTTTTGAACTTTTATTTTACTAGTTTGGAGCAGACATTGTTCCACCTGCAGTTATGGGGTTTTCCCATGTGCTTATCTGCTAACAGGGGACTGCCGACTCGTGTGTGTGTGTGTGTGTGGAAAAGCTGCATGTTAAAGGACTTTGCTTTTATTTTCAATTGTGCAGGTATGTGTATTTGGTTCTTTTGTTCTCTTTGTTGATATTTGTGTTAAAGCTGGCTGTGTTAAGTGCACAAAATGTGTGAATTATTATTTTAGAATTATTTTTGTACTAGAAATGTATTCATTTGTTATGTGTATTTATTTGTGATTTAAACAGTTCTAGCATTGCACTTCTCTCAGTTGGCGCTAGGCTGCCTGAGAAGAGGGGACTGCCGACTCGTGTGTGTGTGTGTGTGGAAAAGCTGCATGTTAAAGGACTTTGCTTTTATTTTCAATTGTGCAGGAGCCTGTAATAAAAAACAGCCAGCTGATTCAGTGGTCCGGGTCCTCTCTTCAACCAGAACACAACGCAGATTTCATCTAGGCTGACCGGTGTATAGTCAGGAGTGTCAGGAAAGAACACGGACAGTTTACACCCGGTTACAATGGTGCCGTGACCTTTGCTGGATTTGGTTTGTGGATCGACGTCAGCTCGTTCGCCGTGGGAAGCTGATTACATTTTTTTTGTTTTCACACCATTGAGATATTTCTTTTGATCTTCTGTGGTATTCATCTGGACATTTTCTTTTCTCTACTCATTTAACAAATACATATTTAACGTTTTGTGTACTGGTTAAGATTTAACTACAGTTCATTTGGAACTGCCTGTGTTTTTTTGTGGAACACTTTTTTTTTTCTGCCCAGTGTATTTGGATATCAGTGGCTATTTAGTAGCCGTCATATTTGGTTTTTATTTTGGGGTCTTTTTTTTTTTGTCATTGTATTATTTGAGTGTTTCAATACTGTGTGCACAGGTTTTGAGTTATGTCTGAGTCTAGTGTAGTTGAGGGTGGGAGCCCAGATCGTACACCTCACATGTATCAGGTTGGTGTGGGGAGAGGGGTTCTTAACCAGACCTTGGTATCCAGAACACCTGGACAGAGGGGTGCAGTATTGGACTCCCCGCAGTTAGCTTCAACACGTTTATTTGACCGGTCTCTGTCAAATCAGGTTGAGCGGGATCCAGAGTTGGGCTCACTGATTACTCAGCTGGCTGAGAAATTAGGTGATTCTATAAGAGCTCAGTTCATGCCTAGTATGAATGAACACAGCACAGGTGCTCCTAACCTGTCACGTCCGATGGCTCCACCCAACGTCAGTGTTGTTATGCACTCTGAACCAAAAGAACCTCCTATTTTTCGAGGTGATAGCTCAGACAAATTCACAGTGCATGAGTGGGAGAGTCTTATGACTTTGTACTTAAAACAGAGGGCTGTGCCAGTTCATGAACAATCCCAAGAAATTCTGGCAAGACTTATGGACAAAGCAGGGGATGTTGTGAAAATTAAGCTGCGTAATAAGTCTGCTGATCGTGTCACAAATCCCCAGTTAATCTTTGATACTCTGAAACAACACTTCAGTGTGCTGACATACTCTAGCATGCCTATGGCTGATTTCTACAACACACTGCCGATGCCAGGTGAGGATGCCATGGAGTATTGGATAAGACTGAACAAGATGATGGATTTAGCAGATGACTGCTTAAAGAGACAGGGTCGTGTTATTGATGACCCACAACATGAAGTGAGCATGATGTTCATTAAGCACTGCCCTGACCAATCTCTTGCCAGTGTTTTCAAATTCAAGTCCGCGGAGAAATGGTCAGCCATTGAGATTCAGGAAAGGCTGGACGAGCACATGATGGAGAAGAAATCTCAAAACATTTCAGTCCAGCTACCCAAAGAAAACCCAGCAGTGCACAAGGTATATTCCCAATGTCATGTGCATAAGACTGACAATCCTTCTGTTCCAGATTGTGCTGTACCAGCTAGCCAATCTGTGATGACTTCACCAGCTACTCCATCAACTGCTGGTGTTGATAATGATTGTTTGAGAAGCTTGGTGAACCTCCTGGACAGGTTGGTGCTACAAAATGACCAAGCGCCTAGACCTCGGGGTGACAGAGCTGCAGTGGCTCGGCCTTTGCAGAGGACTTGCAGGGCTTGTGGTTCTCCAGACCATTCGACGTTAAGTCACTGCAAGCAGGAAAACCGATGCCTAAAGTGCCTGTCCCCGGGGCACTGGAAGAGAGATTGCCCTAAGCAGTCTGCGCAGCAAGGATTTCAGTCCAATGGCAGCGCTGCAGAGCCAAACCAACAGTTAAACTAGAAAGCCCATGCCTGGGGAGAGGCGGTGTGGGTCCCAAACATGAATCTCTCTCCAACTCTTCTGACTTGGCTGCCCTGTATGAAAATAGCTGTGCCAAAGCACCGAAAGGGTCCAGAGTGATTATTCAAGCAGCACAAAGAGTTCAAGCCTTCAGTGAGCTGTTCTATGCCCCTGTCCTTGTTAATCACAGTGTGCAGCTTAAGGGCATGTTGGACTCTGGATCCATGGCGTGCAGTATTTGTGAAGAAGCAGTGGAGAAGCTTAGGTCTGCTGGTACTTTGCCTGACAAGCAGCATCCTTGTGAGAACATAATTCTTGTTGGCTGTGGAGGGCTGCAAACTTCGCCTGAAGGATTTTATCATTTGGAGGTGCAACTCTATGGGGTTTCCTGTAGTGTACCCACCTTAGTGATACCTGGACAGCAGGATGACCTCATTTTGGGCTCTAACATTATCAAACATATCATCCATGTTTTGAAAGGGGGTGAGGACTACTGGGATATTGCATCCAGAAATGACTTTGCCTCTGACCCAGAGATTGGGCAGTTTCTTTCATTGTTCACAAATGTCGAACCCTGGAGGGGGGGGATGCAGTTCCAGACAAAATTGGCACCGTTAAGCTAACCCAAGCAGTAACCCTCCTCCCCAAACATGAGCACCTAGTCTGGGGCAAGCTCCCTGCCAACTTTCCCAGGTCACCAGGCAGCACTGTCATTGTGGAGCCCACCAGCTCAAAAGCTGCTCCACGGGGTGTTCTAGTGGGCCGTCTCATCACACCACTGTGGGGTGACGGCTGGGTACCAATGACAATAGTGAACCCATCGGACAAAGCCTTAACATTGAAAAGAAACTGCAAGTTAGCTGATGTGTCACCGTGCTTAGCAGTTGAAGATTTCAGTGTCTTCCAGGGGCTGCACAAAGCTGCAGGTGTCCAAGAAAAGAACTCAGAGCAGGAGCAACATGATGGCTTGTCCAACACATGCGACAGTGACATCTCATGCAAAAGTTTGTGTGACTTGGGTTTGGGATCTATTGATCTAGGCTCGTGCCAGATTAGTGAGACTTGCAAGTCCCAGCTCATAACACTGCTAACAGAGTATCAGGATATCTTTTCCAAAGATTCCCTGGACTGTGGCAAAGTGCAGGACTACACCCATCGCATTCGTCTCACTGATGATCGGCCCTTCCGTTTGCCATATCGAAGAGTCCCTCCTGCGCATTATCAAAAGTTGAGGCTGGCCCTGAGTGACATGGAGGAAAAGGGCATTATTAGAAAGTCATCCAGCGAGTATGCCTCCCCTCTGGTGATGGTATGGAAAATGGATGGTGGGCTACGCATCTGCAATGACTTCAGGTGGCTGAATGCCCGCACAATAAAGGATGCCCACCCCTTACCACACCAGTCAGACTGTTTGGCTGCACTCGGTGGAAACTGCCTATTTAGCACCATGGACCTCACTTCAGGGTTTTTCAACATCCCAATGCACGAAGATGACAAAAAATACACAGCTTTCACAACGCCCCTTGGATTGTATGAATACAATCGCATGCCACAGGGTCTGTGCAACAGTCCAGCTTCATTCATGAGGATGATGATTGGAATCTTTGGGGACATGAACTTCACAAAGCTGTTGTGTTATCTCGATGATCTGCTTGTGTTTGCGCCATCGGAAGAGGAGGCTCTGTTACGGCTACAGGTGGTTTTCCAGAGGTTAAGAGAAAATAACCTTAAACTAGCCCCTAAAAAGTGCCATCTGATGCGGAAGAAGGTCAGTTTTCTAGGGCACATCATTGACAGCAGCGGTGTGTCTGTGGACCCAGCCAAAGTGGAGGTTATCACCAAGATGACAGCCTCAGACCTGATGGATGAGGATGGTCGTACACCTTCTGTGAAAAATAATCAGGTCCTTCGTTGGCATGGCGTTCTACTATCAACATTTTATCCCAAACTGCTCCTCAATAGCGAAACCCTTGTTTGCGCTCACAGCAGGACAAAGGAGGAAAGGTCGAACAGCCAAAGACAAGCGATTACAAGGCATGTATCGTAAACTTGTACCCAATGACTGGACTCAGGAATGTGCACATGCTTTTGACAAGTTGAAAATCATGTTATTGGAATGTGTTGTGCTGGCCCACCCAGACTTTGATGAACCATTCATCTTGTCTGTTGATGCTTCACTGGACGGTCTCGGTGCAGTGTTGTCACAAGTGCCCAAAGGAGAATCCAAGGCACGACCAGTAGCCTTTGCAAGCAAGACTCTCAGTGCATCACAACAGAAATATCCAGCCCACAGGCTGGAATTCATGGCTCTCAAGTGGAGTGTCTGTGAAAAGTTCAGTCATTGGCTGAAGGGGCGTAGCTTTACCATCTGGACTGACAACAACCCCCTTACCTACCTCCTGACAAAGCCAAAGCTCGACGCATGTGAAATCCGCTGGGTGTCGAAGCTTGCCTCATACTCCTTTGAGCTTAAACACCTGCCAGGAAGGAAGAATGTGGTTGCTGATACCCTGAGTCGTGACCCCTTTGCAAAACCAATCAGTCACAGATTGTTGGAGGAGTCGTATTTGTCCCTGACACAAGAAACCAGTGGGGTTGATGAAGGTTCTGTGCAAAATGCCTTCAGATTTTGCTGTCATCCTGAGTCGGATAGGTCAAATGAGCGGCCATTACTCGAGGGTATTTACAACACAGCTGAGGTCAGAGCCCTTTGCCAAGCCCACTGTGACTGGATTCAGGGAGCAGAGTCAAGAGCTCTATGTTTGACACAACACACTCAGAAACTACCAGGTGGTCAGGATACATTACCTGTTTTCTCAGTCCAGGAACTTAAGTTCAGCCAACAACAGGATGCAGTCATCTCTAGGATTTTCCCTTTTGTTGCTGCCAGGACACGACCATCCAGGCGAGAGAGACATGGCATGGACATAAAAGTCCTTCGTCTGCTGAAACAATGGGATAAGCTGGAAGTTCGAGATGGCATGATGTATAGAGTCACAAGGGATCCTGTGACCAAGCAGAAAAGGTTCCAGTTTGTACTTCCGCACAGTTTAAAAGACAAAGCTCTGTCTGGAATCCATGACCTAGCAGGCCACCAAGGACAAGACCGAACTCTGTCTCTTGCGAGGCAGCGTTTTTATTGGCCAGATATGGAAACGGATGTACGTGCATATGTCAAGTGTTGTCAGAGGTGTGTGTTTGGAAAGACACCGGAGCCATCAGCACGTGCACCATTGGAAAGTATTAAGAGCTCTGCACCAATGGAGCTAGTTTGCATGGATTTTTGGTCAGCTGAAGATGGCAAGCAACGGTCAGTGGATGTTTTAGTGGTCACTGACCATTTCACCAAACTGGCTCATGCATTCCCTTGTGCTAACCAGACAGCTAAACAAGTGGCCAAGAAGCTCTGGGATCATGTGTTTTGTGTTTATGGCTTCCCAGAGCGTATACATTCAGACCAAGGCACCAATTTTGAAAGCAACTTGATTGCTGAACTTCTGCGGTTATCAGGTGTTGCAAAATCCCATACTACAGCTTACCATCCTATGGGAAATGGAGTGACTGAGCGATTTAACCGCACCCTGGGTTCAATGCTCCGTACCCTCCCTCTTAAGGAGAAACAGCGATGGCCAGAACAAATCCAGACACTCACATTTGCTTATAATGCAACCGTTCATGAGACCACTGGTTATGCACCCTTTTACCTCATGTTTGGGCGGGTCCCAAGGTTACCGGTGGACATAATGTTCAACCATGTCCTGAATGATCCAACAGTTGTTGATTATGACTCCTATGTTAAGTCTCTTGTCTCCTCCCTGAAGTGTGCAATGGAGATTGCTCAGAAACATTCCCTGGCTGAACAACAACATCAGTCTCACCAGTATGACAAGCGTGCAAAAGGAACTCATCTATCAGTTGGAGATAGAGTTCTGGTGGCAAATAAGGGAGAACGAGGGAAGAGGAAGTTGGCTGACAAGTGGGAGAATGGCGTGTACAAAGTTGTCAAAGTGCATCCAGACATCCATGTCTATACAGTACAAGATGCTGAGGGACATACAAGGGTTGTGCACAGAAATCTTCTGTTGGATGTGAGTTTTTTGCCACTCCCTGGGCCAAAGGATGGAATCACGCCAGACACCTTGAATGACAGTGAGGCGTTTGATTGTGAGACCAGTGACAGTGGAGAGGAGAGCTGTTCGGAGTCTGGTGACCTGACTCTGGATATGGATGTGAGAGACTCATCTGATTCTGCGGGTCCTGCAGTGTCAGTTGTCCCTGAACTAAATGCCTCACCACCGTCTGATTTAGAGGATCTAAAATCACAAGACTCAGTGTGTTCTGTTGATGTGGGTGCTAATCCTCCAGTTAGTGAGGTTGAACCAAGCACTGACACCTGTGCCCCGAGCACTTCACATCCAGGTGCTGAGACTGCTGGTCAGATTAGAACCCGTGCTGGAAGACTGGTGAAGTCTGTGAACAGACTAATAGAGTCTATGGTTCAGAGGCCTTTCTCTAAGAGTTTTGATATTTTGCATGTTACCCAAGGCCACACTGTTAAAAGGTGATTTCTTCTGTATAGCACATGGATTGCAGATAAGTTATGCTTTCCAGTGCATAGTGTTCAAAGTTTAAATTCATTGTACATTGTAAATGTTCAGTTTTGGTCTCCTGAGGATTGTTTACGTTTCAAGTGTTTTGTGGGCCAAATGCTGTGTTACATAACAGGCGTAATATTGAGCTAGGGAATTTAGGAGACCTGATCAACCTCTTACTTTCCTGAACCTTCTGTAGAGGGTAACTTCCATGTTGGATGTGTGGACTAGGTCTTCCTTTTCATTTGTGCCAGTATTCTGAATGTATCAATTGTAAACATTTCCTCTTTGTGTCCCTCTCTTTGGGTCAGGATCAGGATGTTGGTGAATTTTACGGGGGGTGTATGTAACAATTTAGAAAAATATGTATTATTATTTGGTTGTAATGCATTTAAAACTTCACCAAATCCTGATTAACACTAAAATAATCTTCATTTTGTTTATGTTAAAAGGGTTTTCTTTCATTTTTTATGTTTTCTGTTAATACCTGTACTGTCACTTTAAGAGCGCGCCTTGTTATGACATCAGCGCTGCACTTCTCTCAGTTGGCGCTAGGCTGCCTGAGAAGAGGGGACTGCCGACTCGTGTGTGTGTGTGTGTGTGGAAAAGCTGCATGTTAAAGGACTTTGCTTTTATTTTTAATTGTGCAGGTATGTGTATTTGGTTCTTTTGTTCTCTTTGTTGATATTTGTGTTAAAGCTGGCTGTGTTAAGTGCACAAAATGTGTGAATTATTATTTTAGAATTATTTTTTGGGTTATTTTTGTACTAGAAATGTATTCATTTGTTATGTGTATTTATTTGTGATTTAAACAGTTCTAGCATTGCACTTCTCTCAGTTGGCGCTAGGCTGCCTGAGAAGAGGGGACTGCCGACTCGTGTGTGTGTGTGTGTGTGTGTGTGGAAAAGCTGCATGTTAAAGGACTTTGCTTTTATTTTCAATTGTGCAGGAGCCTGTAATAAAAAACAGCCAGCTGATTCAGTGGTCCGGGTCCTCTCTTCAACCAGAACACAACGCAGATTTCATCTAGGCTGACCGGTGTATAGTCAGGAGTGTCAGGGAAGAACACGGACAGTTTACACCCGGTTACAAAAGCAAACCTCTCGATCAGAAAGTGGTGTTCGCTCACTGAAAGGTGGACGCTCCTAGATCTGGCAGGCGTTGGTTTCTCCACGAGCTGAGGCTGGAGTCCCCAGACTCGGAGTGGTGGTCCTGGAAGGCGTGGCCGCCGAGGACCTCGCCGGACAGTCCGTGGATACGTCCCGGTCAGCAAGGGAGGCATTTCAGCAGGCATGCTGAAGTCATTTCTGACCCGTCCCCGTGGTGAGGGAGAGACGAGAGGCCTTGTTCAAAGCTGATGAAGGTTCAGCTAAGATAGCAGCATAGCAGCTCCAACTGCTTCAGGCTGTAGCTCAGACCAAGACTGAGACTGTAGGAGGACTCGACAAGACCAGACAAGACAAGACTCTATGAGGACTGGACAATACTGACTCGTACCGGAACTGAATATTAGTTTTGAGACGAGTTATCTTAAATTTAACCAATCAGAAGATATTAAGTGTACTAATCAAAACTGAGTTAGTGGAGTTGTGAATGGTTCTGATTGGACAAGGGACTGTGAGGGAGTTACCAAGTCACATGACTTCCGCCCATTAAACTCACATTATAAACGTAGAAAATGCATGACATAGCAGAGAAGCATTATAACACTTTGAGTGTGAGTGTGTAGGTGACCCTGAACAGGAACATTACAGGCGGCTGTTCTGTAAACAAGAGATTACAGTTGGAACACCAGTCTGTGGTTTTAAAGAAGAGACTTCTTTACAGAGAGTGTTTTTTTTAGACCAGCTAGTGTCCAGTTAAGGTCATCTGGGAGATGGACACCTGAAGGGACAGTTGGAACCTGTAGGGATCTTGATTCAGGTTAAAACATAATCCAAGAGTGATTGTATTCCAAGTTATTGGGGAAAAGATGGATTATTGTTGTGATGGTCAACAGAGGTCAAAGGTCAGAGGATGTAGCCTATTTGGTGAGGCTACACGATACAATATTTGATATCTGTTGTATGGCCATGGCAGAAAACTGTCTTCATCCACCTACCTCACCTGAGGAGGCCATTGAACTTTACAAATTCTTACGTGCTTACATACAATCTCATCTTTGATTATTGCAAGCTATTGAACTAGAGAAAATCATTAAATATAATCTGTCAAAAAATGGCTTTAAGATGAGAACTATAATGTGAAGTACATAAAGTGATCTTTAGATGATTTTTTCTAGATGGCTATATGTAAATGAGAGATTTAAAGTTTCATCATTTCATGTATATACAATTTTTTGATAATAAGTTAGTTGCAGCATGTGGTCAATTGACTGGACAATAATTAAATTTTTTTTTTCACAAAGTGCAGTAACAGAAAACATGCTCTTTACATTAATGGAACATTATTTAGGCATACTGCTAATTGATAGTGAAATCTCAGCCATTACATGATAGAGGAACTGTTTTGATGCAGTGTGTTTGCATAAATTAAAAACTACTAAAATAAATAAAGTATTTGTAAATACAAGAAGGAATACATAGCCATGTCTATTATTTATTGACAAACCACCATTACTTCTCAATATGCCTTAATAAATAGCATGCCGCTTATATCTATTAAAGTACTGGTAAAACTCAAAACATTCAAAAATAAACATCCGTATTATGTCATTAAGTCCGCTGAAAATGTGAAACTAGATAGATAGATAGATAGATAGATAAAATACTTTCTTCATCCCCGAGGGGAAATTTGTTTATCCAACAGCAGCCCACCAAAAAGATGCACAGACATAAAAACATAAAAGATACATAAAAACATATAAAAAGGTATCTAAAATCCGCGATTAAAGATTTTCCTACTTATTGCCCGTTTAACATCCAAGAGTGTTAAAGAGTCTAATAGCACTGGGAACAAACGATCTCCTGTAGCGCTCTGTTCTGGTGTACAGTGAGCATAAGCGCTTGCTGTTGCTGTGCCTGCTCTTCTGTCCCGCCAGGTGGCTGTGAAGTGGGTGTCTGCTGTTCTCCATTATTGATCTCAGTCTGTTCAGTGTAGTCCTCTCCACAACCGTTTGCAATGCCTCCAGCTTGTTACCCAGCACTAATATATGATACACTCATTAAATGCTAATAAGAGATATTTTAAGCCATTGTTTGTTCTGATAGTGATGATTATGACTTGCATTTTGTGGAAACCTCACATTCCAAATCTCATACATTATTTTACTAGAAATCAATCAAAGCAATGATTTTAATTAGACAAATGTCTGACATCTGTGTACTCAGTTGTTTTGGTCCCCTTTAACTGAAATAGATTAACTTTTGCAACATATTCACATTTTAAAATTTTCACCTGTGTGTTATTATTAAGTACTAATAATAAGATAACTATTGTTAAAAAAAAAAAAATCAATGCTCAGTTACTTTCAAAAACTTGCTTTTATTGTACAAATAATTAAAAGAAAACTCTAACAGCCACCATAGGAAAAGATTCATATGAAGGACAGATTTGAATGAATGAAAACCTGAATGTAACCAAGGGAACAATTCTTTAAATGTTCAAAATGTAATCTTTCTAAAAAGAAACCAATGATGTTTAAGTAAAGCTGATTTGTGATCATTCATCCTCAAAAATGTTAGTGTGAATGGCTGAACTTAATTTTTATGTACAAAGTTCAATAACAAAAATGAAATTGCAGTGATAGAAAATGGCTATTCAGGTATTTGTACGTCTGTATTAAGACTATGAACATTTTTCAACTTCATTGTAATACACAAAAAACCTGCACAAGATATTGTAAATACATAAAAAAACTCAGTAAGTAATCAATACAAGCAAATGTTCTTATTTGAATAAACATTTTAAACAATAACAAGGTTCACAAAACTTCCTTAATAGTTAATGCATAAAACAAAATACTTAACAATACTCATTTTGGTGTTGGAATTTATATTAACAAAGATACTCATAAGGCATCAGTATAATGTTTTTATAACTTTTGAGATAAATAAAAAAAATAGAAATGCTTTTGTGTGTGTGGAGAGAGGAGGGGATCATTTTGTCTTCAGTAGTCACCAGTGAGCTATTCATTTTCCCCCTACATGTACTTCTCCAAATTTAACAGACTCCAACCCACAATCAACAGTGAGGAGAGGAACAGTTTGATTTAAATAAAAGTGCCACTTTATTATAACCTAATTCTTTACATGTGTCCATAACATGTATGAAAATATGCTCTAATTTGGCCCAGTGTACAGAATCAGACATTGGATCCTGTTAAAAGAACCTAGAAAACACTTTTGGACTATGTCCATTGCATATATGTTGCTGGAGAGAACAGACTCCATTTCAACTCTGAGCTCTGGGTAGCTGTTGTAAGTAGATGGCAGTTCTACAGTTGGGCCACATGTGTGCGCTATTGGTCTGCGTGCCAGCCCTTCCAAAGAGGAAAATATGATTTGTATTTCTTTGACGCATATGACATCAGAACCCGGTCAGAAATCTCAACATCTTCTGCAGTCCTGTTTCATCCAGTCCTCTTATGTACTGTTTAAAAAAAGAGTAAACTCTGGTTCTCTTCAGAAGAGGCTGTTATCAACTTCAGCACTTTTCGTGTAGTTGGTTTAAGATCCTCATACATCTTCTGCATATCCAGCACACTGGGAAAAATATGCCTGAGAGTTGGTCCTGCAACTTCTGCAATATTGTCTAGTGCATATTTAGGTTGCTGGATAATCTGTTTGTGGGCTACCTGGAGAAGCACGGCTTTCAAGTTCTCTTGAGTTGGAATTATTCTTACTCCCATGCGATCCATAAGATCAAGAAGCTCTTCTTGTTCATCACCCACCACACCATATTGCAAAGCAGTTGAACACAGATCACGCTCAGATTGACTGAGAAACAGCAGGGAGTCAAAAAGTAAATCAGGTGAGACCAAGTGTTCACCAAGTAAAAGCTTGAGCCAGTCGAGAAGGGAAATATCCATGATCTTTTAATTCCTTTGCCAATATCCTTCCAACCGATTTCCATTCAGAAGACCCTTCATGGAGACACAATCAAAGAGTCTGAGTACCCGGCCCGGAGGGTTACCGGGGTCTCACCCTGGAGCCAGGCCTGGGGTTGGGGCCCGTGGACGAGCGCCTGGTGGCCGGGCTTTCGCCCATGGGGCCCGGCCGGGCCCAGCCCGAACCGGAGACATGGGCTCATCCAACTGTGGGCCCACCACCTGCAGGAGGAGAGTGAAGGGTCCGGTGCATTGTGGATCGGGTGGCAGACCGAGGCGGGAGCTTTGGCGATCCGATCCCCGGAGGGGAAAACTGGCTATCGGGACATGGAATGTCACCTCTCTGGCGGGGAAGGAGCTGGAGCTTGTGGAAGAGGCTGAGCGATACCGGCTAGATATAGTTGGGCTCACCTCGACACATAGCGTTGGCTCTGGAACCCGAGTCCTGGAGAGGGGTTGGACAC
>SSNR01001197.1:0-14173 GCA_006937965.1 Callopanchax toddi
GTTAAAGTGAAAGAGGGTGTTGAACCTGTTCAGCAGAAGTTGCGCCGCCTTCCCCTCTCTGTTAAACAGGCTGTTTCTGCAGAACTGGACAGACTGTTAAAACTGGATGTAATAGAGAGGATCGAAGCATCTCCATGGGTGTCTCCTATTGTGGTCACAAAAAAGAAAAATGGAGCAGTGAGAATGTGTGTGGACTTACGTGAACCAAATAAAGCCATAGTGATGGATAGTCACCCACTTCCTCACATGGACGACCTGTTTGCTGAAATGAGAGGCGCCACAGTGTTCTCCACGATAGACCTAGCCAATGCTTATCATCAAGTGCTGCTGGCAGAGGAGAGCCGGGACATGACTGCTTTCATAACACATCAGGGACTGTTCAGGTTCAAGCGGGTTCCATATGGCCTGTGCTCAGCCCCAAGTGCATTTTCTAGACTGATGTCTATTGTGCTGAAAGGACTCAGAGGGGTTCAGAATTATTTGGATGATGTCATTGTGTATGGTGTGACCAGGCAGGATCATGACAAAAATTTACAAGCAGTTCTTGCTGCGCTAAAGAACGCAGGACTGCAACTGAATGATGAAAAATGTCATTTCAACCAGAACAGCCTACGGTTCCTTGGCCATATCATTTCAGCTCAGGGTCTACTTCCTGACACTGAACACATCAAGGCCATCACTGAGGCTCCAGCGCCTAGTGATGCCACCACTTTGCGTTCGTTTCTGGGACTCACCTCATGGTACGCAAAGTTTGTGGAAAATTATGCTTCTCTTGTGGAGCCGATGAGGAAATGTCTGCGGACCGACATATTCCAATGGACTGATGCTGCTCAGTCGAGCTTTGAGGAAGTCAAAACCTGCATTGTCAACAGTACAGCGCTGGCTGTTTTTGACCCAAGCCTACCCATTTTTGTGTCTACAGATGCATCAGATTATGGGTTGGGAGCTGTCTTGACTCAAGTCCACCCTGATGAAACTGAAAGAACAGTAGCTTTCGCCTCACGCACATTAACTACTGCTGAGAGGAAGTACTCCATTGTGGAAAAGGAGGCACTGGCCTGTGTCTGGGCAGTGGAAAAATGGAGAACGTTCCTGTGGGGTACCAGGTTCACACTTCGTACTGATCATCAGGCGCTTACCACCTTGTTGGCCACAAAAGGCTTAGGACGCGCAGGGATGCGCATTGCTAGATGGTCGGCTAGACTGCTGTGCTTCACGTATGATGTGATTTACCGTGCTGGTGTACATAACCATACTGCTGATGGATTGTCACGCTTGCCCCTTCCCTCAGATGACAGTGAGGAAGATGTTACAGAACCGGATGTGGTGGCTCTTCTGGACACTGAGCTGAGGGCTCTGTCAGTGCCAGATTTCAACACTGCATGTGGAGCATGCCCAGAGCTTGATGCTTTACGTGCACAGATCACAGATGGGTGGCCCAAGGTAGCTAAAACCCTGCCTTCTGAACTCAAACCATACTTTGCAGTTAGAGATGAACTGTCTGTGCAAGATCAGAAAGTGTACAGAGGTCTCCACCGGCTGATTGTTCCGGTTGCACTACGACACCGACTGGTGACCTTGGCCCATGAGACACACCAAGGTGTGGTTCGTACTAAGCAGAGACTGAGAGATCTGTACTGGTGGCCAGGTATGGACAGGGGTGTGGAGGACTTTATCAGTACATGTGTAACGTGCCGAACACATGACAAAACCGCGAGGACGCATCCTGCTCCGCTACAGCCTGTGCCATTACCGGATGGTCCCTGGCAGAAAGTAGGCATTGATGTGGTTGGACCTTTTGAGATGGCAACCTGGGACTGTAGATACGCTGTAACCCTGACTGATTACTACACAAAGTGGCCAGAAGTGGCTTTCATGCCGACAGTTACCACTACTGCTATTACAGCGTTCCTTACTTCAATCTTTTCTCGTTTTGGAAACCCTACGGAGATTGTGAGTGATAATGGAACACAATTCACCTCAAAGGACTTTGCAGAGTTTCTAGCTGTACGAGACATCAAGCACAGGAGAGTGTCTTTGTACTATCCCCAAGCTAATGGAGCTGTTGAACGCTGGAACCGTGTTCTCAAAGAAGCTGTGCTCACGGCTGTGCAGGAACAGAAATCGTGGAAACGGTTTGTTACCAACTTTTTGCTCTCATACCGTGCAACCCCACACAGTACCACTGGACTGTCACCTTATGAACTGATGTTTAACAGAAAAATGCGCACAAAGGTGAATGTTGGATCTGCGCCTTCACTGAAACCACTGTCACAGAAGGAGTTACGTTCTCAAGTCAATGGGAAACAACAAGCTGCAAAGAAGTACACAGATGCAAAGCGTGGTGCAAAAGCGCCAAAGATTGGAGAAGGAAGTCTTGTCAGAGTTCGGAAGCCATTCCATGTGAAGAAAGGAGTGTCTAAGTTTCATGACCCAAGCAGAGTGGTAAGGAGAGCTGGTTCACATGCGTTTGTCCTGGAGGATGGGCGTACATGGAACACTTCTCATCTGTCTTTAATCCCTGAAACATCATCAGACATGACTCTGTGTTCACCAGACACTGTAGAACAACAACAACATCCAGAGGGTACACATAGGCCTGAAAGAGTCAGAAAGAAACCAGTTTGGCTGGATGATTACGAACACTGAGTGTTCATTTATGGCCTTTGGGGAGGGTAAAAGTTCTTCATAAATGTTTAAAGGGTAATGATGATAACAGTATGTGCTAAGCAGAGATGTGTTGTGGTTCTTGTTTCAATGCTAACTGTTACATGGCTGTTATAAATTTAGTGTGAGATATGGTTTGTCATGTAGGGCAAGAAAGTTTGGAAAACATTTTGGACTCATACCTTTTGCATGCATAACTTAACCCCTATAATAGGAAGAATACGTTATGTCGAGTTGCTGATGATATAATGATATTTGGTAAAAGTTTGTGAGAGACTCCAGATGATTTCAGGTGCCGATTTATTAATCCTTCTTCCGTTACGTGTGTTCTAAAAAAGGGGGAAATATGTTGTGTTCTCAGTTGTAATTCATTTAACTGACCAATAGAGGGCACTGTGGTTCTTGGTAATGCAGTGTGTGTAAAGAAGAGAAGAATAAATAATGGCGTTGGAAAGTATACCATGAGCTGCCCGTTCTTCTTTTACATTTCTGAACTTGCTGGATTATAACAGCATCGCTTCAGAAACAAAGTACAAACAAAATCAAAGAGTTTGTTCAAAGTTTATGACGACTCTCGAGTCGCCTCTCTCTCGTTGCAGTCCGTATGACGGAAAAAGCAAACGCGGATTTTATTTTCATTCTGGGGCAGCAATAGCTCTGTTGGGTCAGAATGAAGAGATTGACCGATGTGAACCGGATGACGTGTAGGATCTGACTGCGCTGGTAGCTTCAGCGTGCAGCGGACACAACTGATGGCTAAATGCGCAACGTAGCGTTTCAGGGTGTCTCTCATCATGTCGGAGGGGCATGGGGGAGAACTGTCCCGCGATCTAACAGCAGTGATTCCGCATTTAACCGGTCGATCATTTCATAGTTTATCTGCTATGTCCTTGGTTTTTTCGGGTGCATTGAACGCACCATCAGTCAAATCTATGTGAGCCAGGTGGTGTTAGAAAACCTGCTACGGTGACAGGTGAGGAGGAGCTATACGAGCTATATGAGCTCAAGCTCATCAGCCTGTTAGTCAGTATAGAGACACTGTGTTGAAGTTATTTACACAATGCTAGGAAATGTTTATTAGAGGAGGTTTAACAAGAGTGTTTGTAAAATTACAGACAGAAAGTACTATTATTTAAAGGAGCACCTGAGAAAAGGGCTTTGTTAATGGTTCACACAAGAGGCCACATTTTTTAATTGGCTATATCAACTAATTGTTTATTCAATTAATTGTTTAACACATAGTAGTGGTGGATGTAACCGCTACATTATCGCGCGACAAAGAAAGGATCGGCGTTGATCTCTTGTCAAAGCTAGGTTAATCTGGGTCTATATGGTGTAGAGGTGTGCTTGTCCTCGGAGGGGACCAGGACGGGACAGACCTCTATACACCTCTGACGTCCGACAGGTGTTTGTGTCTGATCATCAGCTGAGAGCGAGGGGGCGGGGCGTGACAGAACACTGGTTCTAATATTAACGTTCTTTATGAGACGATGGGAGACACTAGAGAGAGGGAGGAGCTGTTCTCTAAGGCTCACTCTGTTTGAATACTGTAGAAACCTTCTCCTCTCCCGGATGTTTAAAGGGACTCGACGTGTAAACAGGAGACTAACAGTCACAGAAAACCAACACAAGTCCTAAGACCAGACCAGAACTGGTCCACAGCTGCTTACCTACCATGTGCCAAAGTTTGGAGAGTAAGGAGAACCAGAACCGGGACCGGGACCAGACTTATCTCCATCTGGTCCTTTGTCAGGAGGACGTGCATGTAGGGACGGGGTCTCCGGTCTAGTCTGGTACCGGAGACGGATTGCGCAGGATCGTGAACTACATCCAGGACCAGGACCAGGACTCCACGGACCGAATCCAGAGTCCACACAACTCAGGGACCAACTGGGTCCCGACCCGGTCAGTCCGAGTACCGAGGGACCAGGTGGTGGTTGGGCAGCGCAGTCCGGTCCTCAGGGCTCGAACCGGTACCGACTGGATGTCCACTCTCTGGTCGGTTCCGGTCTGCTAGTCTACCGGGAACGGCTCACAGCATCCTCACAGAGCAACGACCCACCACTCACACACACACACACTCATACACACGCACAACGGGTACGAACAAAAGAGCCGACAGCACTTCCGGTTTACCTTTCAAAATAAAACCGGAACGAATCCAGGTGGGGGACTGACTGCAGAGACACCAGGACTAGGACTAGAGCTGCCTGTGACCAAGTCACAAGTAACTCTCAAGTCTTTCCAGCGAGTCTCAAGTCAAGAAAACAACCACGTCCAAGTCAAGTCCAAATTTCAAGTCGAAATCGAGTCATCTGACCATCTATGATTTAATAGTTTAAGATTTGACTTGTAGAAAAGTCTCTAGTCCCTCCTGAGCTAAACCTGTTCAGATGTTTTAAAGTCTCATAGAGGGGCGGGTCTGACAACAAGCCTGGCCCCCTGTGGTCCACTGTAGTCCCCTGTGGTTTACAGTGGTCCACTGTGGTCCACTGTAGTCCCCTGTGGTTTACTGTGGTCCACTGTAGTCCCCTGTGGTTTACAGTGGTCCACAGTGGTCCACTGTAGTCCCCTGTGGTTTACAGTGGTCCACTGTGGTCCACTGTGGTTTACTGTGGTCCACTGTAGTCCCCTGTGGTTTACTGTGGTCCACTGTAAACCACAGGGGACTACAGTGGTCCACTGTAGTCCCCTGTGGTTTACAGTGGACTACAGTGGTCCACCGTGGTCCACTGTAGTCCCCTGTGGTTTACTGTGGTCCACTGTAGTCCCCTGTGGTCCACAGTGGTCCACTGTAGTCCCCTGTGGTTTACAGTGGTCCACTGTAGCCCCCTGTGGTCCACTGTAGTCCCCTGTGGTTTACAGTGGTCCACAGTGGTCCACTGTAGTCCCCTGTGGTTTACAGTGGTCCACAGTGGTCCACTGTAGCCCCCTGTGGTCCACAGTGGTCCACTGTAGTCCCCTGTGGTTTACAGTGGTCCACTGTGGTTTACAGTGGTCCACAGTGGTCCACTGTAGTCCCCTGTGGTCCACAGTGGTCCACTGCTGAGTGTGCTGACTCAACCTGAACATTTTACGTCTACATTTTATGTCACCTGTCCCTCAGATGGACACCTGTCTCTCAGATGGACACCTGTCCCTCAGATGGACACCTGTCCCTCAGATAGACACCTGTCCCTCAGATGGACACCTGTCTCTCAGATGGACACCTGTCCTTCAAATAGACACCTATCCCTCAGATGGACACCTGTCCCTCAGATGGACACCTGTCTCTCAGATGGACACCTGTCCTTCAAATAGACACCTATCCCTCAGATAGACACCTGTCCCTCAGATGGACACCTGTCTCTCAGATGGACACCTGTCCTTCAAATAGACACCTATCCCTCAGATGGACACCTATCTCTCAGATGGACACCTGTCCCTCAGATGGACACCTGTCTCTCAGATGGACACCTGTCCCTCAGATGAAATATTACTTATACTGCATTACTCCAAGTCTGAGTCCATGGTTCTCAACCGGAAACGGGTGGCTTGTCAACTCCGGGTCAGGAGAGAGGTCCTACTCCGGGTCAGGAGAGAGGTCCTACTCAGGGTCAGGAGAGAGGTCCTACTCCAGGTGGAGGAGTTTTATCTCGTCGTCTTGATCACCAGTGAAGGAAGGAGGGAGGTCAACAGGTGGATTGGGACAGCGTCTGCAGTGATGGACGCTGAACTGATTGGTCATCGTGAAGATGAGCCAGAAAGCAAGGCTCTCGATTTACCGGTCGATCTACCTCCAATCCTCACCTGGTCATGAGCTTTGGGTAATGACCGAAAGAACGAGATCGCGGATACAAGCGGCTGAAATGAGTTTCCTCCGCAGGGTGGCCGGGCTCAGCCTTAGGGATAGGGTGAGGAGCTCGGACATCCGGGAGAGACTCGGAGTAGAACCGCTGCTCCTCCATGTAGAGAGGAACCAGTTGAGGTGGTTCGGGCATCTGGTAAGGACGCCTCCCCAGGGAGGTGTTTTGGACATGTCCTGCCAGCAGGAGGCCCCCGGGTCGACCCAGGACAAGCTGGAGGAAATACATCTTCAGGTTGGCCTGGGAACGCCTGGGCGTCCAGCTGAGGAGCTGGTGGACTTGGCTGGGGAGAGGACGGCCTGGGATACCTGACTTGGGATACTGCTCCCGTGACCCGGACCTGGATAAGCGGAGGAAGGCGAGGATTTATAATATGCAGTTGTTTGTTCTAATTCCATGGTGATCACCATGGAATTAGAACAAACAACCACCTAACCCTCTAAGTCAAAATTAATGTTTTCAGAATTTTTTTTTTTTTTTAGGTTTCCTGTTTAACCTATCAAGCAGGCGGTGCTCTATATTACTAGGTTGTATTATTATTATTAGTGATAATAACATAATAATATACAGTATATATAGATAATTAATCTAAGTAATCCCTACAAGTGGCTCCGCCCCTCTGAATGGATTCCTCCAGATCTAATGTCAGATGTTAAACTCTAATCTAGCTTTAGAAAGAAAGGGACTGAAAACAGCAGTAGGTCGATGTCAGTGTGAGAGTAAAGCACCAGATGATTCTGGATGTTTCTAACGTTAAACTCCTCTCTGACCTGAGTCACTACAAACATTACTGAAACCTTTTCATCCTGTAAACTGAATGAACTCTGCTTGATTGATAAATCATTACCAATAAAAAACATTTTCGCTCATGTTCCATCGCACGTCTCAACCTCGCACCTCAACTGTCAACAAGATGGAGGTAATGTGTGTGTGTGTGTGTGTGTGTGTGTGTGTGTGTGGGGGGGGGGGGGGGGGGGGGGGGGGGGTTCTGTTTTGATCCCTGTCATTTTTACTGTCTAAAACAAAGTCCCACTATATTAAATGGCTGTTGTTTTTTGGTGTGGGGTTGATATCATGGCTCTGTTTAAACAGTTCTAGACCTTCGTCTCCACCACCAGAACCCACTTCTAAAATTAAAAATGTGACTTTTGTGAACTGGATCTGGTCTCTGCCTGCCTTTAAACCATTAGGTCCATTCTTTAAACATCAGTTCAGAACCTTCATTACTGGGTAATGCTGCCCTCTAGTGTTCAGCACTGGTGTTACAGAGACACAACACCTTTGACCCTCCGGCTGTTCTACTTCTGAGCTCTGAATTCTTTTGACTCTCAAACCCTCAAATAAATCCCCACTTCCTCCCTCTTTACCATTAAACTTACAAGAGTTATAATCTTTATATGTATGACAGAAGTGTTTCTAAATCAGATCTGTAGGTGTCACATAAGTGGATACTTCACCTGAGATCTCAGAACACCTACAGAATCAATTCTCTGACTCGGCCCCCTTCTTTTACCGGTCAGAGCTGCAGAAGCTAAAGCTCCTTCAGAACATTTTAAACTTGCCTTTATCATCATCTTTATTTGTCAGACTCTATATTAAAAATCACACATTAATGAATAAATACATTTTTAATAGAATAGAATAACTATTGATCCCACAGTGGGGGAATTCATTAGTCACAGCAGCATACACACAAGGATAGAAAGCAAGTAAATGACACACGAATCTCACATGATGACACAGAGACAATATAAGAGGATGAGATTCAATTCAGTTCTTTATTTATTCAACAGGAACATTGCTGTCCAGCATAGCTACAAATATGCAACTGATGCATTTAGAGCGTATAGCTTTTGCTAATTTTCAGCTCCTGTCCCTGGAGGGTTTTTCTACCTAATATTATAAAATCAACAATAAAACACCAGTTGTAAAACTGGACATACCAGGGTTAAACACTGACTTTACACCAGTGTTATTCTGCCCAAACTATCCAAACTAAAAAAACTATCCTACCAATATTAAAAACACCAGATTTATAGTAAAAGCTGTTGCAACAGTGTTAAAACACAGAATTCATATACAAGCTATTCTATCAATAAAACTCTAATATTAAAAGCAACTCTAACAGTGTTAATACTCAAAGTTCATTATAAAGCTGTCCATACAGCTAATTACAGATGGTGCAGTTTTGTGTTTCTCTCAGCCAAGTCTTCACCTACTGATGTGAATTTACAGGCTGTACAGAAATCAGCTGATATTAGAATATCAATATAAAAACAGAATGTAATAGTGAATTAACAAACTGTACAGAAATGTAGCGATATGACCGTTGGACAGACCCTACTGAGTTAGATCAGAATGAACCTAAACAGCCTTACAGCCGTGGGAATAAATGATCTATGGTAACGCTCTGTTTTACTTCAATCTGCCACTGAAGGAGCTGCTCAGAGCCCTGACAGGCAGGTGGATGGAGGTCAGCTTCACCAACATCCTTCTCTCACCACCTCCTCCACAGAGTCCAGTGGACAGCCAAGAACCGAGCTGGCTCTCCTGACCAGCTGTTCAGTTTCCTCCGGTCCCGGTCGGAGCAGCCTGCTCCCCAGCAGACCACAGCGTAGTGGACAGTAGAGACAACAACATGGTCAAAAGTCCTCAGCAGATGGTGATCACTCCAAAGGACCGCAGCCTCCTCAGGAGGTGGAGGTGGCTTTGGCCCTTCTTATAAAGAGCGTCTGTGTTGTGGGACCAGTTCAGTTTGTTGTTGAAGTGACACCCAGGTACTTAAAGGGATCCACTACTTCAGTTTCTGAGCCCTGAATGTTCACCGGTGACATGACATGAGCGTTACAGAATGAGAGACTGACACAACTGGACCTGGGCTTCTTGAGCAGAGTCCGCAATGCATCATTATATGCTACTTTGAGCTTCCGCATACTAGCTTTCTTGTATTTACACGACCACAGTATACAGAGGTGTACAGTAAGTTCTGAAAAGGTGGATTTTTACATTGTCTGAACACATGATCAGAACGTTAGCTTGAGCGTACAGAATGTGACACTGCTGATAAACGTCATCATCATCATCATCATCATCATCATCACAGAGTCGATCCATGATGCTGTGACCTAAATATTTAGTTTTCTCCAGAAGTCAGTCAAGATCATAGTCTCCTGTGGTCCGACAGATCAGTACAACACCGTCTTTAGCATTATACTGCACATTATATCCCATCGTCAGAACAAACATTCAGCAGCTGCTGAAAGCTGGGAGAAAGGATGACCAGGTCATCAGCATACATGAAGTGATTAATCAGGTTGTTACCAATCACACATCCAGTTTGACAGCTAACCCTAACCCCCCCCCCCCCCCCCCGGCGCACTCCATTACCAACACCAAAGGAGGCTGATGTGGTGTTCCCCCATTCAACCTGCATTTTCTGGTTACAGCACGCCAGAATTCGTATACTGCTATCAGGGACACCTCGTTCTCTTCATTTTAATAACAGTTTAGTGTGGTTGACCCTGTCAAATGACTTTGATGCATCAATAAACCCATCTACACTGTGGAGTTTTGTTTTAAATAAACCTGAGCTGCCTTCTTCAGGCCGTAGACACACAGACCTGCTCCCAGCTTGGACTTAAAACCAAATTGGTTGTTGTTGTTACACACTGACACAGACAATCTAATAATATCTTTTCTAAAACCTTAGAAATGACACTAGCTAAAGCTATTGGCCTGTAGTCATCCAGGCTTCCCACTCTGCCAGCTATATTTTTATGATGGGCACTAATGTCACTCACAGTTCACAAATCCCATTCCCACACTGTACCAGGGTATGAACCCCCCCCCCCCACTGTACGAGGGTATGAACCCCCCACACTGTACCAGGGTATGAACCCCCACACTGTACCAGGGTATGAACCCCCACACTGTACCAGGGTATGAACCCCCCACACTGTACCAGTGTATGAACCCCACACACTGTACCAGGGTATGAACCCCACACACTGTACCAGGGTATGAACCTCCCACACTGTACCAGGGTATGAACCCCCCACACTGTACCAGGGTATGAACCCCCCACACTGTACCAGGGTATGAACCCCCCACACTGTACCAGGGTATGAACCCCCACACTGTACCAGGGTATGAACCCCCCACACTGTACCAGGGTATGAACCCCCACACTGGGTAGATCTTACTTGTAAATGGTAAATGTCCTGTATTTATAGAGTGCTTTCTAGAGTGTTCTACACTCCCCAAAGTGCTGTACAACACAACATCACATCCTCCTGTTTGGCCACCCTGTCACTGCTGTCCCCCACTAAACAGTTTCCATGTGTCTCCCTCTACTATGGACAGAAGGACTCCTCATAGAAGCTTAAGCAGGTCAACATGTCCCCACAGGACAGGTTTGTGCAACTGTGTTATGTTCACTTAGCTGCTATAGTCAAATAAACCCATCAGCTAGGTGTTTAGTGCTTATTAGGCAGTCTGAATATGTATTTCTGATTAAATCTGTTCTTCTTAGTAAAAATCAATGTTCCAGATTTTTAACAATGTACGTAGATCCCCTGAAGGTACCCCAAATCTTGCCCAAATTTTGTATCTGGTACCCCCAAATCTCTGTTTTGTTTTTTATTTTCAATGTTTTATCTGTTTTGTTTTTTTTGTTTTTATTGTCAAGCGCTTTGTGATGTATATCTGTGAAAGGCGCTATATAAATAAACTTTACTTACTTACTTACTTACAGATAAACACAATAGCTAAACCTGAATTCTTACTCCCACTTTAAATAGCTCTAATTCAACTGTGACCAGTAAAATGTTTTATTTTAAATGAATCAAATGAAAACACTATTCAGCTGTCAGTTATTGTGTTTGAATATCTGAACAAACTAAGCTAGTACTTTCATTTCAGACAGGTAGAACTTCAGTTTTCTTCAGAACAATCAGGTTCTTGATATTTGTTTTCTCACTTATTTAATTCCTCCTGTCCATAAAGCTCTTTAGCCTGAAACAGTCCATTTACAATGACGTCATGACTAGTAACAGCTGAAAAGTAGAGCACTAGATGTATTTTTCTTTCCTCTTTTATTTCCATCTTTTCTCTCTCATGATCATTTGTTAAAAAAAAGTCATGTATTTAATTTAAAAAAAAAACAACAAGACAGTACAGAAAACAAAACAATACAGTTTGAATAAAAAGGGGCAGGATGAAGAAAATATCTTACCCTATAAGGAACAAAACAACCACTGCCATACATTTATAAACAGACACTTCATTTATACTGTCGTAATTCTTCAATACTCTTGAATTTTATTCATTTTTTAAATGTTTTAGTGACGTAATTTTTTTTCCCATCATTATTTTCCATATGGGGATCCTGTGGTTTGGTGCTGTGATCAGCCTGTTCAGCCACCAGAGGGCACCAGAGATGTTTCAGTGCAGCAAGAGTCAAATCAATTCCTGATTGGTTTAAAGGTCCTTCCGTCAGCCAGACAACGTGAGGCTGGTGGAAAATAACTAATGGAATAATTATCATCATTCAGTTAACTGGCCTTAATAATAATAATAATAATAATAATAATAATAATAATAATAATAATAATAATAATAATAATAATAATGATAATAATAATACATTTTATTTAAAAGCGTCTTTCAGGAAACCAAAGGTCACTTTACAAGAATAAAACAGATGTAAATCAAGTTAAAACAGTAGAAAACAAATGACTCATAAAGCCCTAGAGCCCAAGTATTCAATTATAATAATAATTTATTCTTTATTGATCTTTATTGAACATAAACTGAAGTGATTCAGAAAAAGATTAAAAATCTAATGAAATGAGAAACTAATAAGGATGAAGTTAATAATAACAAGGTGACCTGAATTAAAAGAACTCAATAATCAAACTGGTGTTTATGGTCAGATGGTGACGTTGGTGTGTAACAGGTCTGGTTGTGCTCTGGATCCCAGTGGAATACCAGGAAACTCTTCACTCCAGATAGGGGTTAGAGTTTGTACTCAGCTGACAGAGGAGGATGAGAAATGGACCCTGAAGTTCATGTTGATATGGACTGGCACTTATTTTTAATCTTTCTGAGGATTTACCAAGAGCCAGTTGGAAGTGAGAGTGTTGGAACCTTGCCAAGGGGATCAGGTCCATGCAAGCAGAAAGGGAGTGTCAACAATCAAGATAGGTTCACTTCTTAATTGATTAAAGGATTACAACTGATGATTCAATCAATAGGATTATAATCAACTTTAAACTATATAAATAAAGTTATTATTATTATAATCAACGCTGTGGTCCACAAATCAATTACAATTTGAGGCTGAAGGCCTCAGCTCTCAGTGACAGGATCAGATCAGTATGAGTGAATTCATCCTCTAATCAGCTTTTTATTTTTCTGTTGTTGAGTAATAACCAAACAGATACATTACAACTGTATCATGTCTCCCCCTGGTCAAAGCTTTGCTGAACAAACTGACTGAAACTAGATCATTCAAAAGAATAAAGATCATTTAAAAGACAAAGATCATAAAGACAGGTGAAAAAACATACTCCACAAACTCACGTAGATTACTTAGTTTAATAGATTACTCTAACAGTAAAAACATTGAAACTAATATTTTATCTCTAGATGCAGAAAAAGCTTTTGACAGAGTAAACTGGAAATGTTTATTTGCAACCCTACATAAATTTGGTTTTGGGAATTGTTTTATAAACTGGTTAAAAATCTTATCCAGTTCTCCAACAGCTCGTGTCAGGACAAACGACCGGACATCAGCCAGCTTCTGTCTTCAGAGGGGGACCAGGCAGGGATGTCCACTCTCCCCCTCACTGTTTGCTATTTTTATTGAACCGCTAGCAGCAGCAATCAGGCAAAGTAAAGATATTAAAGGAATAAAATGTAAAGACATAGAACATAAAATCAGTCTTTATGCAGATGATGTATTACTGTTTCTCCAGCATTCACAATCCTCCCTCTCTCAGGTCATTGAATTGATAAACTCTTTCTCAAAAGTTTCAGATTATTCAATAAACTGGTTAAAATCTACAGTTCTTCCAATTAATTGCTCCTTTACCAACTGTCCTAATACACAGTTGCAGTCAGGGAATATTACATACTTAGGTGTTAATATCTCTCCTAGACTGGCAGATTTAACTAAACTAAACCACATCCCACTCTTAAAGAAAGTGGAAGATGATCTGGTCAGATGGAAGTCTCTACCCATATCGCTCATGGGGAGAGTTGCTTCAATTAAAATGATGGTTTTACCAAGAATCAATTACCTATTTTCAATGATTCCAAATAAACCATCATCTGACTGGTTTAGATCTCTGGACTCGTCTATTTCTAAATTTCTTTGGAAGGATAAACCTCCACGTATTAGCCTGAAAACGCTACAGAAAACCAAAGATAGAGGAGGACTAGATGTACCTAATTTTTATCATTACTTCTTAGCCAACAGGCTACAATACATCTCAAGATGGATTAAGCAGGACCCACTAGATGAGTCCTGGTTAGACGTAGAACAGACAATATGCAACAATATAGAGATTTCAGATCTACCATTTATTAGCTCAAACATTAAACGAAGCGACTGCTTTAAAAGCCCTAACATCAGCTCTTCTCTGACAGCATGGTGGGAG
>SSNR01001199.1:3178-15096 GCA_006937965.1 Callopanchax toddi
AAGTCTTATCGGCGTTAAGCTTTCTTTTATTTTCACGTTACATTCTTCTTAACCAAGTTTAGACGTTTTAAAGTTTATTTTTCTTTCATCCGTCGTTAGAAACCAAAAGTTAGACGGCGTTAATCTGAAGCTAAACTACCAAAACGAAGACATCCTCCTGCCATGAGAGAGATCGAGCCATGCTTGCCCAAATCCTGGAGACCTGTATCAATCAGCTTCTGATACCCTTCCACACTTGAGTCACCCATCGAGCGTTTTATGCTTTGACTGCCTCTTCTTCAAGCTGGAACAGGAGCCACTGTGACTGCTGGAGAAGACAAAGCCGTCCAGGCCTCAACGTATCTCGGGGATCCAAGTTCAGTGGTTCGGTGAGACAATCAACCTATGTGGTTATTGCAAAGTGATGCAGTTTGGGTAAAGCAAGCTAAACTTACCTCTCTTCATCCATCCATCCTCCTTAAAATCCTTTAATCTTCAACTTCCCTTCATAGGCCAATAAATTAGCTTAATTTCATTAGTAAACCATTTCTCACTCTGAAACATTAGTCATTAATATTTATTTAACCTCAATAATTCATCTTGTTAATAAATTGAACTGGTTACAAAGTCAAATTCCTATCTTTGCTGTGTTACTGTTATGACATGTTCATTTTGAGGTTTCTGTAAATAAATTTATCCATATATAATCATAAATGGGCTTCCAGTAATTTTTGTGTTTTTCATATCGAAAATGGGTAACGAGCTTACTTCTTTCAGATTCAGACTGATAAATGATAAATGATAAATGATAAATAACAATAAAATACAAATAGGATAATATTCAAGGTTGTCTCAGCTTACCTTCCAAAGAAAATGCTGGGTGGTGCCCTAATTACGAGGTTTTGACTATTATTATTAATTATTAAGAATAATTATAATAATAATATTCAATATATACAACTTTATACAATATAACGCTACAGTAATTAGCTAAACAAATTAGCTTAAAACGTTTTCAGTTTGTCCTGGGAACGCCTGGGCGTCCCAGCTGAGGAGCTGGTGGACTTGGCCGGGGAGAAGATGGCCTGGGCTGTCTGACTTGGAATGCTGCCCCCGCGACCCGGACCCGGATAAGCGGAAGAAGGCGAGGCGAGGCGTTTTTTCTTTCATGCCTCTTAACAGCGTTCTAACATAGTATAACTATAGTTGTGATTAAAAAGAAAATGAATAAAAATTAACGAGGTGGTTTCCTCTCAGTTCTCTAAAAACCTCAGCCAATCAGACGTTTTGGACCGAAACCAACTATTGGACAATCCGTCTGTCTGTCTCCTGAAGCGCCTCACTTCCTCTCTGCTTGGATCCTCATTAATGCTGCTGGAGCATTTTTCAGCAGAACATCCAGGAAGTGAGAGAAGGACACAGTAACAGCAGTGTCACTGCCCGATCCGTACCCGGAAGCATGATCGGTTCTGAGCATGCACGAAGCCTACGTCACTTCCTCTTTTGGTCAACTTAGCAAAATTCAAGTCTTTTGAATGAGACGGTTAACTCCCAGTTAGCCCTTAGCTTTTACCAACAGCTTAGCCTTTTTCTCGACTATTTAAACAATGTGTATAAACATTTTAATACATTATGTATGTATATAGATTCATTATATACTTGTTAACACCTTAAAAGATACTCTGAACCAAGTGAGAGTAGACGCGTTTTGCACATGTGCAGAACCGATCGGGTAGACCTGATCTGTAACGTCCAACTTGTAAACAAAACAACGTTTAGCTTTAGAAAGAGGAAAAACCAGGGTGAACATTAGCATAGCATTTCAACGACTGGTGTTTAGCTCTCTCTTGTTCACTGTGAGAATGCACGGTCTCATGTCTGGGGAGGCATGGCATAAGGATGACACCCGACGGGAGGGGTGAGCGCTCTGAGAAGTGTTTGTGTAAAGTAGCTAGTGATACCTAGCTTGTTTAAATGACTAGGGGTGTAACAATATTGGAAACACCGTGATATTGCGGTAGTAAAATGGCCACGATATCGTCGTGTCTTGTCACGGTATTGAACAGTACGTTCTGAGGTAAAAATAACACGTTTTAGTTTGCCCCACCGGAGTATAGCAAAGTAAACTACATAGACCATGATCCTTTGCTTCCGCGGTATCAGCCAGTGCACCAATGGAAGCGCGCACAGTCCACATGGCAAAGATAAACAAACATGGAGGGCAGAGGGGACAGTGGTGAGGAGAGCGGCTTTTCAGTCTGAGTTGTGGAAACATTTTGGATTTGTTGTGTCGAGAAAAACGGACAAACAACTGACACTATTCAAACACTGCCGCTGTACAGAGCTGGACTCCTCGGCGAATACGAGCAGCGTGAGAGGTAACAATAACCCGCCGCCTCCGGAAAAGTTTCAAGAGTTAAGAAAGTCCAGACGGGTCAAAAATCTACCTGGAGCTCTTAGATCAGAGCTGCCTCACAGCAGCTCAAGAAATAAAATAGATAGATAGAAAAATGCCCTCTTAACTTTTACAGGTGACCTTCTCTAAACCTCATGTCCAACTGATTCATGTTTCAGTCCTTTTTACTCAACCTGTTGTTCTCTAACAAGGAGCTGAATAGATCAGCTCACAGCAGCTCTTTGATCCATGAATCCACCAATAAATGTCCTAGATCCATTAGAACTGGTCTCTAACAGTCCTCCTCCTCATGCTGTTCCCATTCTGACCTAATGAGACCAAGACCACCTAGCAACTGGTCAACAGTACCTTACCACTGTAAGGCTTCAAACAGGTCTGAGGTTAGAGGTCACAGAGTCATCAGCAGGTTGCAACACAGAGACTGGAAGAGTCACAGAAAGACGTAGAACTTATCAGACCATCGGAAGTCTTTTACAGCAGCATGTTCTGAGTTCCTGCAGGGTACCTGAAAACACCAGCAGGTACAGACATCATCGTCTTCAGGGACCAGGGACCTCAGGGCTGAAAGCTCACGCTGAGCAGAAATGATGTCTGTCAGCCATGTTGGAGAGGTCAAGGAGACGCTACGCAGCTACTGTTGTCTCCTGACCAGCCTGGTTGAACAGTTGTGTTACTGTCCTACACTCTGTGAATGTCTCTGAGACAGGTCCAGACTACCTGGATGACATCATTAATCCAGTCATTGATCCTCTGCATGAACAACACAGACCTCATTTCATCTTCATGGACCACAACGCTCCAGATCATCCAGGTTCATCATCAGGGAACTCTCAGAGGGAGAGACCTGCATTTAGTCCGGTCCTGAATCCATAGACAACCTATGGATCAGCTGAGTCTCCATACAGAGGCTGGTAACCTGAATGACCTGAGGGTGTCCTTCAAGACCAGTGTGATTCCATGACTCAGCAGACAACCAGTGGACTTGTGGACAGCATAAGACGTCATTGTGAAGCTGAAATTGATGCTCAGGGTCACATGACCCGTCACTGAGTCATTGACATGTTTTATTGGTGTATCCCCATCACTGTTGTTGGCTTTTGGTTCAATACATTGTTTGAGATGAGGAAATCATTACATGATTCTACTAAAATGCTCTAACTTCAGTTCCATTTTTAGGTAAAAACTCATTAAACTTATTTAACTCTGAAATGAAATGAATCATGATTATTGTCATTCTGCTCTAGAAGCTGCATCCTTATATGAAAATCTAAATGTAAATGTGCAAAAAGCACCATTTCCTATGTAAACGCCACTCAGGTTCACGTTATTTTTAGTCAAAGTTAGAAGGAGCCACATCAGAGGGGCTGAGGGCCACATGTGGCCCCAGACACCTGTCTTCACATCATCCCTCCACCTGGTGATGCTCTATATGAGGTTTGGTCCTGGGCTGAGCCACAGCTGAGTGGATCATGAATCCCGACTGTCAGACGGGTTTTAGAAACTTCATTCCCAATTAAAAGCAAGAAGCTGCTTTCATCGATTTTCCTGCACAAGGTGGCGGAGACGTCTGCTGAAGGAGCAACTCTATCAGCCCGCTGTTATCAGCGCTGTGCACGTGTGTGCACGCTGGTGGGCCTGCAGAAGGCTGGGCACTGATTGGCGTTGGATGGAAAAATGGAGGGAAATAAATGTTCCCGTCTACACAAACACTTTGTGATGATGATGATGGATCGGGTCAGACTCAGACAGTAAACTCGTCTGGAACGGAGCTAAATGACCCGACACACAGACAGAATGAAGCTTTCACTGATTTGAGTCAAACGCTGGAACAGATGGAAAATCTGTGAAGGAACGTGTGATTTAAACAGCAAGTTGCAGGTTTTTTATAATTCAGATAAAATGTTGTCCAAAAATACTATCTGAAACATTTATTGAGGGTATTTTTGTTTTTAAAACCATTTTTATAGTCAAAGTGCCCCTTTCAGCAAAGCTTCTTAAAAAGGCTTCATTTAAAAATCTCCAGTTGTGACGTAAGTCAAGGGCGTTCTCCCATTGCAGAATGAATGATAATTATTGTCTGTGTAGGATATTTATCACCCTGTATGATCAATAGTTCCATTAATATGATAGTTTGAGCCCTTTGTTGTGTGAAATCTGTGTAGGATAATCATTGTGTTCGATTCTTTACAGCTAAAAATACTTTAAAAGAACCAACCTGGCAACGCGCTGCCTCACTGTCAGCTCACTGCGAGTGAGTTGAGAGTTTTCCAGCAGAAGCTGTGTGATCGAGTCAGTGTGAGTTCAGTTTTTTAAAAATGCTAAATTATTGTGTTTGTGGAGGCTTACAATCACAGCGTGTCACGAGATCGACTACATGAGTTAGAACGGACGATCTTCCTTACCTGGGTCTGAGACCTCACAGCTGTTTTCAAGCAGTGCTCGCTGCAGAACCAGAAGGCGGAGCTGCACCAGGTTCAGCCCCGCCCATTCAACCAGAGTCAGCCCCGCCCCGCTACACAGCCCTGCTGACTTGTTTTTTTAAATTAACTTTATTGCAACCAGGGCCGGCCCTCCTCCGCTGTTTTTAAAAAATAACTTTATTGCAAAAGACTGAATTTACAATAAAATAACTGAATATCTGTCTGTTTCTCCTTCTGTTTCCCTTGTTTTCAGGATAAAACATCTCCTCAGAACTGATTAAATCTCTCGGGGTTTCAGTCATGTTTTTGTAACAGGATTAGTTTGTGAATGAGAAACGTTTTCTGTCATACGGACTACAACGACAGACAGTGAGCCTAACAGAGAACGCTGAACTAGCCCACTTTGCTTCGTAGCGTTAGCTGCCATTAGCCGCTGATAGCAGCTAACAGCTAGCTGTTAGCTGCTTCTGGCGGGGGCCAAAGCACCGGGGAAACCCTGAGCGCTTCGCGGACCCAGACCCAGAGCACAAAGCTGCGCCGGACCAGGAGCGCCGTACGAAGCTCCGCGGACACGCTCGCAGCATTACCCGACAACCAGGCGTTGCATCTCCGCCGGACTTTGTGCTCTGGATCCGGCGGAGATGCGACACCTCGGGTCTAACAGCCCAGTGTAACCAATCACACGGGAGGTGTGGGAGCTGACTCTGATGGAATGGCCGGGTCTGATTGGTTGAATGGGCGGGGCGGAACCTGGTGCAGCTCCACCTTCTGGTTCTGCAGCGAGCAGCCTCTCGCTGTTTTGGTTACAAAAACACGGTCAGTTGCTGCGTCGCCAAATCCATACTGGAGGATTAAAATCCAATCGATGTTAGAGCTCCACAAGGGCTCCCGAAGCATGAAGATACTGAAACATCCAATGAGACTCAACTCAACTCAACTCGATGCTGTTGGTAGCAGCTAACAGATGTTAGCAGAGGCTAACGAGGCAGCTAACAGAGGCTTAGGAAGGCAGTTTCAACACGGCCAGTAGCAGGTATCAGACCAGATCCTGGATCCATCAGGACTCAGCTGTACCCCAACAACAGCTCATTAGTATCGTCTCCTCCGCCTTGTCCGGGTCTGGGTTGGGGGGGGGGCATTCCAGAGCTTCAGACCTTCCTCCTCGGTCACAGCTCCTCCGTCTAGACCCCAAGGTGTTCCCGGTAAACATTTAAAGATGTATCTGTGTCACAGCCTGAATCAAAATCAGTATTTTTATCTTGAGAAAAGAAGGCCACGCCCCTCCTGCTACGTCACTCCTGGTTTTGGGGGAAAATGGAAATTTTTCACCAAAATTAGTCCAAACTCTAAAAAAGTTTTATATTTGTGTACATTTTTATTCAGAAACAGTTTCTATGATATTTCTGTAAACATTTGTTTAAGGGGGTCTTTAAACTGTAAACTCTTTATCTGAATCTGAGGAACAGTTTTATCACCGACTGACAGCATCTCCCAGCTCCTGATCCTGGTCCTACATCTGGTTCTGGGCCTAGTCCTGGTCCTTTTCCTGATCCTGATCTTGGTTCTGGTCCTGGTTCAGATTCTTGTCCTGATCCTGGTTCTGGATCAGATACTGGTTCTGGTTTTGATTCTGGCTCTGGTTCAGGTCCTTGTCTTGGTTCTAGTTCAGGTTCTGGTCCAGGTCCTGGTTCTAGTTCAGGTCCCGGTTGTGGTCCAGGTCCTGGTCCTGTCCTGGTTCTGGTCCTGTTTCTGGTCCTTGTTCTGCTCCTGTCCTGGTTCTGGTACCGGTTCTGGTCCTTGTCCTGGTTCTGGTCCTGTTTCTGGTCCTTGTTCTGCTCCTGTCCTGGTTCTGGTACCGGTTCTGGTCCTTGTCCTGGTTCTGGTCCTGTTTCTGGTTCTTGTCCTGGTCCTTGTCCTGGTTCTGGTCCTGTTTCTGGTTCTTGTCCTGGTCCTTGTCCTGGTCCTTGTCCTGGTCCTTGTCCAGGTCCAGGTCCTGGTCCTGAATAACGTTTCACTCTCCATTAAATAAAAGCTGTTTTAGTTTTGTTTAGTTCGTGTTTTATTTAGGATGAACCTGAGACTGAAACGCTGAGAATCAAAGGGTTAAAAGGAGACCTGAAGCCGCTCAGAGCGACGTGGAGTTTAGGGTTATTATAGGAAGTGTTTCTATTTTCACTATCACTATCTTCTTTATTCGTCTGGATTAAAACCAGAACTTTTCTTACACAGAAATAATTATTAGTGTAACGGTCAGATATTAGAGTCCATCCAGATGGAACCTAAACCAGGTCTGAACATGGATTTTGATGCAGATCTTGATCTGTGATTGAAGGATTCTTGGGACGTTTCACCAGGAAACATCATGTGACACAGAAACCAAATATTCTTTATGTAAATCAAACATTACAGTCCTAAACATCACACTACTCTACTCAAAGTATAGTTATGAAACAACACAAAATACAGCATCTTAACATAATTAAGGTGATGATTAAAGGTTGAATGAGAGTTTTATGAAAGAACAGATGTGTAGGCTCTGGGAATGAAAACAAAATTAATCAGGTTTAATTTATGATCCTAAGAATTAGTAATGAATTATTTATGAATAGTTAGTTATGAAGAGAGGCCGTTCAGCATGTGGGAGACCCAGAGCCAGGATCAGACCCAGGATCAGACCCAGGCTTAGACCCAGGCTCAGACCCAGGCTTAGACCCAGGCTCAGACCCAGGCTTAGACCCAGGCTCAGACCCAGGCTTAGACCCAGGCTCAGACCCAGGATCAGACCCAGGATCAGACCCAGGCTTAGACCCAGGCTCAGACCCAGGCTTAGACCCAGGCTCAGACCCAGGATCAGACCCAGGCTCAGACCCAGGATCAGACCCAGGATCAGACCCAGGTTCAGACCCAGGCTCAGACCCAGGCTCAGACCCAGGATCAGACCCAGGTTCAGACCCAGGCTCAGACCCAGATTCAGACCCAGGCTCAGACCCAGGCTCAGACCCAGATTCAGACCCAGGCTCAGAGCCAGGCTCAGACCCAGATTCAGACCCAGGCTCAGACCCAGGCTCAGACCCAGGATCAGACCCAGGCTCAGACCCAGATTCAGACCCAGGCTCAGACCCAGGCTCAGACCCAGGCTCAGACCCAGGCTCAGACCCAGATTCAGACCCAGGCTCAGACCCAGGCTCAGACCCAGGATCAGACCCAGGCTCAGACCCAGGCTCAGACCCAGGATCAGACCCAGGATCAGACCCAAATTCAGACCCAGGCTCAGACCCAGGATCAGACCCAGGCTCAGACCCAGGCTCAGACCCAGGATCAGACCCAGATTCAGACCCAGGCTCAGACCCAGGCTCAGACCCAGGATCAGACCCAGGCTCAGACCCAGGCTCAGACCCAGATTCAGACCCAGGCTCAGACCCAGGCTCAGACCCAGGATCAGACCCAGGCTCAGACCCAGGCTCAGACCCAGACTCAGACCCAGGATCAGACCCAGATTCAGACCCAGGCTCAGACCCAGGATCAGACCCATGCTCAGACCCAGGCTCAGACCCAGATTCAGACCCAGGCTCAGACCCAGGCTCAGACCCAGGCTCAGACCCAGGCTCAGACCCAGGTTTAGACCCAGGCTCAGCCATAGCCATGTGTCAATGTATGGAACCTCCAGCTGCCTCCTGGGCGCCGTCTGCCCCTCAGCTTGGTCAGATGCAGAGAACAAATTCCACTACGTTGTATTGAGGGATATATTTATGTGGCCACTAATTCCCTTCTTTCTTTCCCTACTTTGTCTCAAAATGTTCCATTGGACTTTTATCCCACGGTCTTTGAAGTGGACTTCAGGAGCGTTATGTGACTCTCATCAAATAAAACCTTTAGTGGCAAAGGGTCATGATAAAGGGCCAGTTCTCATGGCAGGATAATGAAGTCGATGTTTGTCCTGATTCTCCCCTTTTGACGTCCAGATTACCATTATCACTCTAAAGATCATTTATCAGATGTCCCTGTCATGTGGTGTGTTAGGACAGCCCACTCAGGAGGGTGTGGGGACCGTCCCCATCACAAATAGGGTCAATCCAACATGTTGGAATGTCTTGGCCTGACATCACAGAGTGGCGTTCTCTGACAGCAGCCTGTTGAATGTGACATGTAGCCAATCAGAAAGTGAGGTGACACAGACACGCTGCACGGAGCAAAGAGAACCCAGTTTGTATTCTTGGTTTGACCTGATGACAACACTGTCACCAGTAACAAAGATAAAACTCATGTTTGTTTACTCTGAAGTCACGGTTGATCTCATGACGTTCTGCATGATTTCACATGTGCTCTGAATGTTGGTGAGTGAAACCAGTTTGTGTGTGTGTTGTGTTGTCGTTGTGTTATTGTTGCACACCACACACTGCAGATTCAACAGCTGTGATTTATCTCATGATTTGAAATCTGCTGACAGTTTGGAAACCCTGCTGTGTGAACTGGCCTGTGTGCCGTTGAATTAAAGTCTGCTGATAAAAAGGCTGTTTCCAAATACATGTAGTTTACCTTGTACGTACCTTTACACCTGTAGCGTTATCAAATACGCTATAACCTCTGACCTCTGACCCCTTGACCATCACACAAACAATAATCTTTTTCCCAATAACTCGGATTATAATGACTCTTTATTGTGTTTTAACCTGAATCAACATTCCCAGGTGTCCAGATCAGTTTTCCCAGAAGCCTCCACAGGACTCTTTAGTAATAATAAACTCAAAGACTCCTTGGTGTCTCTTTCTAAATGACACCCTTTAACCTACTGTTCAGAAAAGTCTTAATGTGATTAATGCACTTTCTCCTACAGTGTTATGAATGTTTGATCCAGCTTCAGTATTATTACATATTTCTACTTTGCTAAGGTTAAATCAATAATACCACTTGAAATAATTCATTCATCAAGGTAACTGTGACTTTAATGATCTGGGTCATGTGACTTGATAAAAAACCCCTTTCCCATTGGCCACTTAAAGAGACTCAATCTGATTGGTCCACCTCAACACACAGTTTCCTTTAACTGACCCTTCACTTCCAGAAGTCTTCAGTTCTCAGTCATTCATTGCTGAGACAAGATGCTCGCTGTCCAACTTGCTACCCAGCGAAGCCTGACAGGAGTCGGTCTGGTCTTTAAGGGTCCTAGCCCTTTGGCCAACCTCCTCCTCTCCCCTGAGAGACAGACAACGCCAGTCTGCCTTTCCTTCACAACATGGGGACATTAGCCTCTGATGCTAACCGCCAGAGATGGGTTTGCTAAGCTCTGTATCCTCGGACGGAACCGATCACTCCCCCGGCGGCTCAAACTGCCCCCGACGGATCGAGGGGGACCCTCCACCTCCGTGCGGTTCTCGACTTCTGCCCGGATCGATCCATTGGAACGGCTAGCTAAGTAGGACCCACACTCTGGTAACTGAAGGCCTGTTTGATAAGCTCACACACACCACCGTAGCTTACCACACCAAAGGAACTCCTCCACTTTAGCCTTAGTAACTAGACCTTTAAGATAACAACCTTAGTCTTTAACATCATGAGACTCAGATCATTAAACTCATTAAGAAGATCAACTTAAGGACACTTTACACCGTGTTGAAATGCTAGACCAAGTGCTACCTCTTGTTAATCTGTCTGGACTGTCTGTCAGTCTGTTTAGTGAATAAATGCTGTGAAAAAACCAAAAAACAGTGATAGATAGATTGATAGATAGATAGATGATAGATAGATAGATGATAGATAGATAGATAGATAGATAGATAGATGATAGATAGATAGAAAGATGATAGATAGATAGATAGATGATAGATAGATAGATAGATAGATGATAGATAGATAGATAGATGATAGACAGATAGATGATAGAAAGAAAGATGATAGATAGAAAGATGGATAGATAGATGATAGATAGATAGATAGATAGATAGATGATAGATAGATAGATAGATAGATGATAGATAGATAGATAGATAGATGATAGATAGATAGATAGATGATAGATAGATAGAAAGATGATAGATAGATAGATAGATGATAGATAGATAGATAGATGATAGACAGATAGATGATAGAAAGAAAGATGATAGATAGAAAGATGGATAGATAGATGATAGATAGATGATAGAAAGATGATAGATAGATAGATAGATAGATAGATGATAGATAGATAGATAGATAGATGATAGATAGATAGATAGATGATAGATAGATAGATAGATAGATGATAGATAGATAGATAGATGATAGATAGATAGATAGATGATAGATAGATAGATAGATGATAGATAGATAGATAGATGATAGATAGATAGATAGATGATAGATAGATAGATGATAGATAGATAGATAGATAGATAGATAGATAGATGATAGATTGATAGGTAGATGATAGATAGATAGATAGAAAGATAGATGATAGATAGATAGATGATAGAAAGATGATAGATAGATAGATGATAGAAAGATAGATGATAGATAGATAGATGGATAGATAGATGATAGATAGATAGATGATAGAAAGAAAGATGATAGATAGAAAGATGGATAGATAGATGATAGATAGATAGATAGATAGATAGATAGATAGATGATAGATAGATAGATGATAGATAGATAGATAGATAGATAGATAGATAGATGATACATAGATAGAAAGATGATAGATAGATAGATAGATGATAGATAGATAGATAGATGATAGATAGATAGATAGATGATAGAAAGAAAGATGATAGATAGAAAGATGGATAGATAGATGATAGATAGATAGATAGATAGATAGATAGATAGATAGATGATAGAAAGATGATAGAAAGATGATAGATAGATGATAGATAGATAGATAGATGATAGATAGATAGATAGATAGATGATAGATAGATAGATAGATAGATAGATAGATAGATAGATAGATGATAGATAGATAGAAAGATGATAGATAGATAGATAGATGATAGATAGATAGATAGATGATAGACAGATAGATGATAGAAAGAAAGATGATAGATAGAAAGATGGATAGATAGATGATAGATAGATAGATAGATAGATAGATAGATAGATAGATGATAGATCTGTCTCTTATACAC
>SSNR01001201.1:4841-20535 GCA_006937965.1 Callopanchax toddi
AAAGATGCTCCTTTGACAACTAAAGTGTAAAATATTTGCTTTATCAAAGTAATTAGAAAAATAAAATCCTCTTAATAGTACAAAAAGCTGACATCTGCAGGGGAAGAAGTTCCTCTAGTATTAAGTTAAACTTCCTTTAACCTAAATCCTTTCCAACGTTCACAGTTTTTGTACCAGCAGCTCTAGATTATTTCTTTTGAAAATACAAGATCTCACCTATTCAGCAACAATAAAAAAATATATATCCAAATTTAAATCCATCAAATAATATATATTTCCCCACAATTAAAGTAGTTTTAACAAATTCACTAACAGTAACTCTAATAACACTGGTGGAAACGTTTTGAAATAACAGTTAAACTGATCAAATAAATGTAAACTAATAATACCAGGATATAGACGTGAAAATCAGCAGTAAATGTTCCTACAGTCACTCAGCACTGCTGTCATCAGCCTCAGGACGGTAAACTTACAACTTCCTGTCTAAGAAGTTCTTACCTGGACTCCAGCGTCCGCATTACAGCAGAAAGCCCTGGTTGTTAACAGCGCATATGGACGTAAATCCTTTTCCCTTTCGGAGCTGTGTAAAGTTTGAATCCTTCCTCAAATATTCACTGATTGGAGCAACAGCTGATGGCTTCATCTCCTCGTACCCGCAGTGGTAACGGGGGGAGCGCTGACGCTCGTTCGTATCATTATATTTGACTTTTCTTCACGTAACAGGGAATAAATCTTCTCAGGCCTTTTCTGTTCATGTTATTATAAAAACTAAAATATTTCCAGACACCTGCCTTAGACCTACTGAATGAATTTCGTGCTGTTGATCTACAAGCGGAAGCCATCTTGTGTTTCCGGCGGTCCGTCCCCAAAAAATGTCCGGGCGGGATTTTATGTTCCCATAATTTTAAATAAATAAAAATAAATATAAATAATCGATTTTGAACACTTATGAATCGGAATCGATTTGGAGCATTTTAAATCACGACTAATCGATTTTTAGTGAATCGGCACACCCCTACATGTTACTAACCTGTACTGGTGACGTGAGCTGTTGTCTGTCTGCAGGCAGGTTCTGGTCTGAGCTCCCCCTGCTGGTGACGTAGAGAAACTACAGTTACCCCAAAAACTGGAAACAAGGCGTGTTTTTTTCATTGGAGATGGGACGTTCATGCTTCAATAACATGAATATAACTCTAAACCTTCATGTGACTAAACATTTATGGCTCCTGTTAAATATCAGGCTGCTACCAGGAACCATCCAGAACCTGTTAGAAACTCAGAGGATGGTTGAACTTTAAACTGTTTGAGATTCTGTATTTCTGTTAAATGATGAAACACTAACACTTGGTCTACCAGAAGGTCCAAACTTATTCCACTAAAACAATAAACCAGTGATGATCCAGGCTGAAGAACATCACAGTCAGGGGATGTTGTTGTAAATATGAGCAGGTGTGTACAGTATGTGGACTAAAGTCCATCTATTATTACTGTAGATGCATGTAAAGGTGGAACATTATATTTATTCTGACATCTTGTAAAATCTGGATTGGTAGAACAAGGACTATATCACTTTATACTGCTTCCTTTCAGACACTTGATTACAACTAAAATATTCTGTGTACCATGTACATGTATCATGTATGTACATGTGTGTATTAGTATTCATGTGGACCTTTGCTTAGTAAATGTAGCTGCTTCTGAAGGTGATATTTATGTGTTCGGTGAAGAATAATATTCCAACTGATGTCTTTTAGCGATTTATTGTTGAAGTCACTCGATGCAAACACCGTGAAAAACTACGGTAAAACAAACAATAAACACAGATATTGTGTTAGCAAAATTACATTTACATCCAAATAAACCATCAACACAAAATAAAATACACAAACATACCGTGTGCGCCTTCCATTAGGTTCCGGTGGGGCTCGCACTTGCGTGCTTTTGTCATCGTCACATCTTACGTAAAATTCAGCTAGCGTACATTTGACTGAGCTAGCTTAATCATGGCTATTTCTCCGAGCAACTCCGTTGTCTCTTAATGGATTTTTCTTCAAAGAATCCTGCTTGACAGCTTTGTGATAACCCTGAGGATTGATTCCATGTGTCCTCCGGATTTAATCAACTCAACAGTTGGTGAGTTATTTTTAATTTTATTTTGTTAGACTTCGACCAGGTCCTGCAGGTCTGGTATGAAGTCCGGTTGAAGTAGCGGTCCCTCTGGCCTCCAAGCCAACACGACAGAAAGCTCAGTCTCGGTCGGTCCTGGAACCGGGTCAGACCTGGACCCGAGCCGGTCCTGGACCCGAGCCGGTCCTGGACCCGAGCCGGTCCTGGACCCGGGTCGTTCAGGACCGGCCGAGACCGGGAGGCGGCCACTAATTTTAAATCACTCAGCGGTGTATTTGAGCGCTGAGCTTTCTGTGGTGGGAGCCACAGGTCCAGGTCCGACCCGGTTCGGAACGGACTCATCCAGTACCGGGTCATTTTGGACCAGAACCGAGCAGAACCGAATCGGTTCCGGTACCGGACGGGTTCGGAACGGACTCGTCCGCTACCAGGGTCCGGTTTACCGGGTCATTTTGGACCAGAACCAATCCGAACCGAAGCAGTTCTGGTACCGGACGGGTCCGGTTTTAATCAGATCAAATCCGGTACCAAGTGGGTTCAGACCAGACCAGATCAGTCATGATGACGCTAGATAGTTGATGTAATCTGATCTCAGTTGACCTTCTTTCAATCACCTCTTGCTGCTACACTGTGTGGCTGTGGACTTTCAGGATTTAAGATAAAAACATTTTGTGTTCAGGACCTGAAGTCTGGTGCTGCTGCTGCTGACAGCCAGTGTTTTATCAGCAGAGTTTGTGCTTTCAGTAGAAAGATGTGCAAACTTCAATGTGAATATTAAGTTGTGTTTTTGACATTGTTTTGGTCAGGTTATTTTTTTCCCTGAAACTCTTACCTCTGTTGTGACCACATTGTGGTTGTTGTATTATTATTATTTGTATCTGATTATATTGATATTATTCTAAGGTCTCCTTATGAACACGTTATGATTTCTTTACTGTTTGATGTGTAGAATTAGGCTATAACTGTTTGACCCAACAGCGCCACATTAGTGAACTGGTGGTAGGGATTTTTACCAGCAACCTGTTCAGTCAGATGAAAATATTTTGCTTCATTCCCTGGTCTAGTGGTGAGATGTGGGTTTTGGGCATCTGAAAACTGACTTGCAAAAATGCCCCACCCCCAAAAAATGTCACCAGCCGCCACTGCACTGACTGCTGATAGCTAAACACAGACCTGCTAATGGCATCAAACGATTCATGAGTGAAAATGCTCAGTCTCTGCAGGTGGAGCAGGTCCAGTCTCCTCCTAGGGAGTCAGATTAGGAGCTGTGAAACCAGCAATGCAGACGATCTCCTCATGTGTGCAGGGAACCAGGAGCTGTGCTCACAAACAATTGAATTCCTTTAATTTCCTGGCAAAACATGACCCCTCAGTGACTTTGACTAAAAAGCAGACTTGTGAGCACCATTCATAAAACCTGACTGAATCCAGTATCATTACTGGAGAAAGAAGGGCCCAGTTCCTGTTTTAAGAAACTATAAAATGATCAAATCCACGGAAGATTATACTTTTTCTTTTACTAAGGCAAACATACAAGACCCTTTATGTCTTGAGCAGTAAAAATAAAACCAATCACTACAAAACTGTTTTTGCATTTAAAAAAAAAGAACATGATTTTTCTTGCAAGGACCTCGTCTTGAATTTTTGAACCCCCCTGCCCTAATCAATCAAATTTTATAATTCAAAGTGAAGTTTGTCTGAGTTGAAGTACTTGAGCTGCACATTAACTGGTATTAGAGTAATATTATTTAATGGGAATTGGTTTTGATTTACAAGTCATTTGAAATATTCAGGTTTTTATTTTTGAACAATTGTAGAACTCACTGATTGTACCTTACATAAAGCACAGCGACCAAACGACTTACTATCAGACGATGATTTTATTCAACAAAAGTCCATTCTGTGAGTCTAATAACAATTTGTTATGTCAACAAGTGGTTTTGTTAGTTTGACAGTTAGCGTAGGTTAGCATAATAAAAAGTTGTCAGTGAGTTTCCAAACCATGCAGCACCTGTTCTCTTTTTCTAACACTTTCTTTATATTGGTTTTTTTTTTGAATAAACAAAGAAGAACTGAATCAATTTTATTGGAATTCCATGTGAAAGACCAATACAAAGTGGTGAACACTTGAGAAGTGGAATGAAAATCATACATGATTCCAAACATTTTTTACAAATAACTGAAATGTGGGTGTGCGTAATTATTCAGCCCCTTTGCTCTGAGTGCAGTCAGTTGCCCATAGACATTGCCTGATGAGTGCTAATGACTAAATAGAGTGAACCTGTGTGTAATCTAATGTCAGTACAAATACAGCTGCTCTGTGACGGCCTCAGAGGTCGTCTAAGAGAATATTGAGAGCAACACCAACATGAAGTCCAAAGAACACACCAGACAGGTCAGGGATCAAGTTATTGAGAAATTTCAAGCAGGCCTAGGCTACAAAAAGTTTTCCAAAGCCTTGAACATCCCACAGAGCACTGTTCAAGTGATCATTCAGAAACAGAAGGAGTATGGTACTTCCAGACTATGGTGCTTCTCTTCAGCAGGGACAGGGAAGCTGGTCAGAGCTGATGGGCGGATGGATGGAGCCAAATACAGGGCAATCTAAAGAAAACCTCTTGGAGTCTGCAAGAGACTGGAGGCTGGTAAAACATTACATGTGGTGGCACCCTCTGCTAGTGTTTCTAGACAAAGATTAAACTATGTGAGCAGATGTACAGGGTACCCCAATCTGACCTGTCCTCCACCTCCTCACCACATACCTAATTGGTACAGGCATCAATCAGCAGCAGCTCTGGACTACAAAGACAAGAAAACAGAGTGAGCGTTAGTCACAGTCAGCCAGCCTCTACTCTCTTCAACAGGTGTTCTTTTATAGGCCCTCCTCTGCATCTGATTGGTCCAACCGGCACACAGCAACCAATGGGAGAAGACAGGAGTTTCAATCAGGCCTCTCTTAACCAGCCACACCTGAAGAGCATAACTCAACTAGAAAAGTTCCTGAAGAAACTTTGAGAGGGCGTGCTACCGGCGGCATCAGTGAAATCAACATGGTTCCTCAATATTTTCCAGTCCAAAGTCCCATGACTATTTTAAACCAAGAATGACGTTTCTATGTTAAAGCGTGTTGAAATTGCAGGCTCTCAAACATCAGTAAGTTTTAGTTGAAATTCAAAGGGCTAATCCATTTTTACGCCATTTCTGTCGTAGTCTTTTGTGGATAACTTTGCGATAGTTGATCGAAACGCTATGGGAATTTCAACCAAACATCACAAGAAGGTGCAGATCAATTTGATATATAACTTGTCTGGGTTCCATCTCTCAGTCACGTGCGAAATGCGCAAAAACTCAACTTTAAGTTAACATGCTAGCATTAGCATGCTAACACTGTGTATGATGTGTTGCCATGCTAAAAGTGTAAAAATGTCATCATTATCATGTCAATACTTGAAAGTTAACTTAAGCATGTTAGCATGCTAATGCTAATGTTAGCATCTGGTTCTGGTTCATCTCTGGTCCTGGTTCAGGGTCTAGACCTGGTTTCTGTTCTTATTCTGGTCAAGCTGCTGTTTCTGAGTCAGATTCTGTTCCATTTATGTGCTTTAAAGGTCCGGTCCAGCTTCCTACACAAGTCTTGGTTCTATTTCTGTATCCAGTTCCGGTCCAGAACAGAATTAGGTCCAGACTCGAGAACAAGACCAGATACGGGACCAGGACAGAGTTCTAGTCAGAGTTCTAGACAAAGTTCCAGTCCTGGTCATATTCCTGAATCTAGACCTGGCTTTAGTTCTAGTTTTATTCTTGGACCCCCATTCTGTTTCTAGTCCCAGGTCTGGTCTTGGTCCTGGTCTGGTTGTGGTCCCGGTCTGTTTGTGGTCCCAAGTCTGGTCCTGGTTCTAGTTCAGAATCTAGTCCAGGTCCACAACAGGACCAGGGCATAGCTACATTCCTATATGGTTGTGGGTCTTGAGCAGAGCTCTCAACTTTCAAGAAAAGTTCAGAGTGAGATTTCTAAGGATGAAGGAACAAAAGATTTTCAATGCGTTGGCCCCTCTACCNAGGAATGGCAGCGTTAAGGGGCTAAAGGACAGAAAGACGAAGCAAAGCTTCAGCTAGAAACATAGATTTAATTATCCTCTATTATTTTTGTTGTAGAAATTTTAATTAAATCTTCACGTAAACAAATTATTGGTAAAAAAAAACCTGTTTATTTAATAAAATGTAGTTATATTGTCAAAGCTCTATCACGTTAATGATGAACTGAATGTTGTGTCCTGTCTTCTAAAACAAGATCAAAGTGGACAGGCGTTACTAAGGTTTTTGTACTGTATACCCAGGTGACTTAAAAAAAGCTTTGGTTACAATAAAATCTGTAAACAACACATTGAGGTGTTGAAAAATGCAAGCTGTACAGAATCTAAAAAGTACCTTAAAAGAGACTGCAGTGAAACCTGGACCATCGGAGAACCATCATTGTCTGGCTGGAATTCATGACTACAAGACTGGTCTGCTTTGAGAAACTGCTTCATGAACCTGTAAGGAGAGAAAACTAGAGAGAAACATCTTGAAGAGTTGGGTGGAGGGGAATCTGGAAGTGGTGGTGGAGTAGTGCTCAGTCCATAATAACAGCAGCATCATGGTTACAGTGGTGCTCCGCCCACACAGGAACATTCTGCCTTTGCAGTGTCCACTGATGGGTGGTCCTCAAAGACAACCTACACAATAAAATCAATAGTTATTCACCATTTAGTGCACAACTTTAAGATATAAGATATGAGGAAGCTGAGACCAGATTTATTAGATGTAATAATGTTAATCTGCATGTAATAATAACATTTTAAAAAATCAATCACTGTAGTTCCTGTATTTGCCGTGATCACCGTCTGTCTCAGTTTACTCACTTTTTAATATATACTGATCATCATAACAGGGAACAAAATAAAAGCTTTCCCACCACTGGGAAAAACATCTGAATTATTGTTAATCATCATAAAAGAATAGATCCCTTTGCAACCAGTTTCTGGGATTTTAATAAAAAATAAGGCTTAGGTTTTATCTGTTATTTAACAACAAAATTACTTTTAAAATCCTACAGCATGTTGTTAGATTAACTAACTAGTCTTTTCTTCCTAAATCACAGTAAAGCAGCTGTTAGCTGCTACTAGCTGCATAGATGTGTTGCATTCAGTGCTCATATTAATAACAGGCTTCACACCAGCTGAGTTTTTTCAGTTGTCAGTGACTGATCACACTAGCCTGGTAAATCAGACAATATATGTGAATATATGAAAGTCTGCAGAGCAGAACTGACGGTCTAGTTCACTAGGCTATGATCACACAGCAGGGTTAGCAGTTAGCTATGCAGCTATCTGCAGTCAGAAGCTCAGCAACACAACGTGCACTGCACACAGGGGCGCCGTAAAGGGGTGAAAGCTTAGGAAGATTCTAAGGGCCCACGACTCTTAGGGGGCCCAAAAAAGTCTCTAATTAAAAAAAAAAATTAAGTTTGAAAATCTCGAGTACTTTACTCCTCAGTATTATGTTAAAAATTAAGACATTAAACAAACAATATTTTTGTCTTCATAAAATGTATATCACAAGTCTCTACTTTATTTATAAAAATATTATTTTAACCCCCCCCCTTACATCGGCATGAAATGGTACAGTCCTGCCCGAGTCACGTCTCCTCTTTGACTGAAGTCAACACGGAGCAGACCGACTCTCCAGTCAGAACCTCCGCGGTGTTTGTCCTGTCAGCACCGGGGAAGCTGCCTAACAGTCGGCGTCACTTCTCTCCAGGACCTCGCTAACAACTTTAACACACGTGTATCCATTATCAGACAGTTAGAGGCGTTTTGCCATAAAGTGATTGTTCGTCACGGGAGCGCGCAGCTTCAGCTGTTTCTCAGCGCGACTCAATGGTTGCAGCTTCAATTTTGGCAAATCAAACAATAAAAACCACATTTCTCTATCAGGACTTCAGCAGAGTTTTGTTTTCCTTTTACCTTACAGCTGTTTTCAGAGACTCTTCGTGTTTTTAATAGTTTTATAGTAGAAACTTTCTCATATGACCCAAATCCTCCATTACATTACCATGAGTTACTGTCAATAAAGGATTTGTTGGTTTTTTTACAGGTGACAAGTTTAAAGCATTAATATATCCACATAATTTATTAAATACTTTATTTTTCTCATCACAACAGTCCAGATTAAGTTCTTAGCAATAAGTTAAATACCTCAAAATAGTTTCACCTAAACATGATGCAAAGACATGCTGAGACGTGGATAAACAGAACTATTAAAAATAGATAAAAGGTTATTTTTTGTGATAAACTCATTTTTCCACACAATGATAATTAGATGAATCAGTAACAACTTACAGTCGGTGTTGGATGCTGGGCAGGTTGAAGCATTGTTATTAATGTTACAGAAATTACTGTGAGATTATTATTATTACATACTGTGAAGAGCCTTTTTAGAGGAACTAAAGAAAACCTTCTTTCACTAAATACCTTGAAATCAGATGTTTTGATGCTGAGTGAATTATGGGAGGTCTCATAAGGGGCAGTTTGTTTATAGCTTTTAGAACACAAACCAAAAATCCCAGTGATTGTCCAAGAATTCACCAGAGAGAGGAAAATGAAACAAAATCTCCTAAAAATTTTAGTTAATAAACTTTATACGATAACGTTGAACACAATAAAGTATAAAATCTAGGGTTCATGATGGACAACAACAGCTAATATCTCATATATATATTATATATATATTTAAAAAAATGTTCTCCCTTCACATCAGGGAGGGCGGAGCCCCAGCGCCCCCTATGGAGCCGCCACCGGGCCCAACTTGATATTTTTTCATGGGGCCCAAAATCCCTGGCGGCCCACCTGCGCCCACAGTCCACCTGACTGCAGACATCAGTTCCAAATCTTATGAAGGAACAACCTGATTTCTGCCTCATTCCAGCAGATGTGGCTTGACTGCTAACACAAAACCATCTCCAGCCATGCTTTAAACAGGAGCTTTGATGACATAAAGCAGGACACGTTTGACTTTGGTTATTTGAATCTTCCATCCAGTGTTTCCTCTGTGGAGCCCTCTGCCTCTGGAGCGGTGGTCGGCTGTGGCTGCCTGGTTCTCCAGGTGGTTCCTGGTGGAGGTGGGGGTCTCAGCCCTGCCTCCTCTGGTTGCCCCGTGTTGGTGCCTCAGCTGCTGCTGCTGGTGCAGAGGGCTCCTCTGATGGCGTTTCCTTATCTACCATATCTACCTGGCTCATCTGTACTCAGCCCAATGTCCTTTGTGTGTGTGTGTGTGTGTGTGTCTGTGCTTTTTATGGGGGAGGGGTGGGAATGTGGTTTATGTGAGGTCATTTTAACCTGTAAAGCACCTTGGGTTGCAATTTTTTTGTATGAAAGGCGCTTTATAAATAAAGTTTTGATTGATCGATTGATAGTTCATGACTCAGGATGTAAAGTGAAGCATTTCAGATTTTATTCTGCAGAACCAACCCAAACAGGTGAGCTACTCGTAGTTTTCATCTGATGGGAGGCTTTATTTCCTCCTGCGTCGTTTTGTTTTAGTGCTGAGGTTTGTTCTGCTGAGAGGAACTTTGATGTTTTGTCTGATTTCTCTGTCTGACGTGATGGTTGCAGACCAGACGTGTTTCAGCACCGAGGACAGCAGCTGCTGCTCAGTTTATCAGCAGCCTGAACTAAACCCAATGATCAGGTAATCATCAGGAACCTGGAGCCTCTACAGCAGACCTCCCTCCTCCTACAGACCAGGTTTGGAGTCAATCTGAATTTGGTTCATGAGGACTGGATTTAGAACTGACTTTGTTCTTTGTGTTTTCTCTAAATTTGATCTATAGGTTGATAAATCTATAGAAATATCTCATCCATAATTCTGTTCCATATTTGTTTGACATTAAAGACTTTTATGAATTTGATCCTCAACTGATGTATTTTCTTACTGTCATTCAATATTTTATTCACTACTATTGAGCATTTGATTTCCTACTGTATGTGTTTGATTTGATGTACTGGACCTGTCTGTTAATATTTAAAAGAGAGAACCGACACTTCTTAAATAAACAGACCAGTTTGACTCTAAACCAGTATTTCACTTCCTCGTCTCCTAAAAGTCAATGTGATTGAGCCCAAACCATTTGAGTTTAGATTAAAATCCTCTGATTCACTGAAAGAGGAGCTTGTTCTGAACAGATCTAAAGTTTGGACAGTTTAATGGACATTCTGTCCCTAAAGACATGAGGGGAGACATTTCTGTCCCTAAAGACATGAGGAGAGACATGTTTGATTTCTAAATGTATCCAGAGAGCTTTGATACAAAGATGGAGCCAAACAGAGTCACAGTGATGGACAGGCAGTGTTTTGATAGTACATGCAGTTAATGCCTCCAGCCATGAGGTGGCAGTGTTGATACACGGATGTATGTACATTAATATGTGAACCATAATAAAGGGTTCCGGTTAGTCGGATAAATTGGCATCACGGCTCTCAGTGTAGTCAATACAGGCAGAGGACAAATGGACCCAGGTGGACACACGTTCTGACATATTTGCGCATGTGCAAATAAAAGCGCGCTAATTGTTTTGCACCAGCTCTGTGCTGAAGAGCTGTTTGTTCCTGAGCAGATTTTGATCTCATTTGGTTTCAGCTCAAATCTGACGTCATGACGTCTCAAACGTCAATTATTCAAAGCAGCTTCAAACGTGTGCGCCAAAGGAGCTACGCAGCGACGCACGGAACTTCCGGTTTCCATGGTGACACGTTCAGAACCCTTTTCTGACTTCTTCGTCTCTTCGACACCGAGAGGACTTCTGACTTGAAGCAACGATTGTTCAGCGCTTTAACCGGATTCATTGCTTTCTCTCACAGTTTGTTTTTATATTTGTGATTTCAGGAAAAACAGGAGAACCTGCCGACTGACGGATTGACCTCCCAGATCAGAAGAGTAAGTTAGAAAACATTTTGAAAACATCGACCGTCTCTCTGGTCGCTTCTTCTGGTTTTATTCTGTTTGTCTGAGTGATTTTATTATTATTATTAACATCAGTAGTAGTAGTAGTAGTATATTGACTTTAGCTCTGCTGCACTTTGCAGCAGCTGTGTTGTTTGTAAAATACTTTACAAATAATCAGGGATTCTCTGTTTTGAGACTTTAATCGACCTCAGGTTTGACTGTTTTTTGATTTATTAAATCAAAAAGTTCTGAATAAAAAGCCTTGAGCTACAGCAGGTCACATGGTCCAAACAGCAGAGAGAAAAAACGATTTTTATTCGGAGTTGAAGAGAGTTGTAGTCAGACTAGGTGTAAATGTGGTTCGTATCTGTAACAGGATGAACTATCTCTGGTTTTACGGCTTCAGACACACTGACGCGTTTCCAACATCAACCAGTTGGATCAGGATCCATGTCAGCTGGTTTGGTTTGGGGCCTTGGAACTCCCACATGGCGGCCATTTTGTTTTTATTAATTCTTAGATTCATTATTTGAAAACAAACAAATCTTCAACCCTGAAGAAAAGTTTAGTCTCACAAGTAACTCAAAGATTTGTTCAAGTTCAACTTTTCTCCATCTTTGACTGGAGAAAGTTTCACAAAACTCAAACTTCAATTATTTTCTGATTCAAAAATAAAGAAAAATCTGCTGAATAAAAACTCACCTGGTCCACAGGATGCAGTCAGGTCCAAAGCAGGTTTCATCCAAATCAAAGGGAATTCCAGACTTTTTCAAATCGATCTAAATGTAGGAAGAGGTTTTAGATCAAACCATTTGGTTCATTAACATGTAAATACAGCTTTTATAAACTGATTAGAGATCAGTTCTAAACATGAACAGATGATCTGATATGTACTGTTAATAACAACAAACACCAGTTCATATTTTCATGATGTCATCATTTATTAACCTGTCATTCTGTGTTCCAGAAATCCAGCTAAGTCAGTCATTCAGACATCCAACATGGAGGCCTCAGACCGCTTCCTGCAGCTCCTGGAGGACTTGGAGGTGGAGATGGGTCTGGACCAGACCCTCTCCATGGAGGAGGTCCTTGGAGAAGACCATGTGTTTGGCCTGCTGGATCCTCTGGTGGATCCTTTTCTTCCACCTGTTTCTCGTCCCTCTTCTCCTTCTTCCCTTCTTTCTCCTTGTCCTTTTGTTTCTGCTCCTTCTTCTCCTCATACCGTTTCTCCTCCTCCCTCATTCTCTCCTCCTCCTCCTCTTTTCCCTTCCCTATCTTTTCTCTTTCTTTCCTCTCCTCCAGCTTCTCCTCCTCCTTCAATCTCTGCTCCTCCCTCATTCTCTCCTCCTCCTCCTCTTTTCCCTTCCCTGTCTTTTCTCTTTCTTTCCTCTCCTCCAGCTTCTCCTCCTCCTTCAATCTCTGCTCCTCCCTCATTCTCTCCTCCTCCTCCCTCATTCTCTCCTCCTCCTCCCTCATTCTCTCCTCCTCCTCCCTCATTCTCTCCTCCTCCCTCATTCTCACCTCCTCCTGCTTCAGTCTCTCCAGCCCAGTCCCTGTCTTCTCCTCCTTCATCTGTTCCTCCCCTCTTTCCTCCTCTTCCTCTCGTTCCTCCTCCTCCTCCATCGTCTGCTCCTCCTCTCGTTCCTCCTCCTCCTCCCCAACAGTACCAGGTGAGTGGTTCATTCTTTTCTCCATAAAGGTTGAGAAGCTTCTTCCTGGTTGAACTCATTTCAGCTCGTTGGTCAAAAACAACCAGAGTTCAGATCAAAGAGGTCAGAATATTAAAGGAGCGGTTCAGATCTCTTCAAGTCTGTTTCTGGTGAACGGTTGTGATCAGTGAATATCTCCCCTGTTGTAGATAGAGCTCTGAACAGCCTCCGTTTGGAGAAACAGAGATGAGCTCTGATCAGACAGACGAGCTAACAGCTAGTCAGAATGCTTCTAGTTACAAAATAAATCAACATCTCCAGTAATCTCCGTTTCTCCACACTGAGGCTGTTCAGAGAGCTCTCTCCAGCAGGTCAGATCTTCACTGATCACAACCTCTCCACAGAAACACTCCTTAAAACGTCAGAAGGATCACAGTCAACTCATCAACCAATCACAGTGTTTTATCCTCTAAATCTAAAGGTTGATCCTTTTCTGAGGGAATGTCTGATCTTTTTGTTCTGGACTGTTGATAGAACCAAAGCAGCCTCTGAGAACACCTCCTGAAGCAGCTCCATTCATAACAGCAACATTCACTCCCAGTTCTGTTCTTAGTGTGGAGGACTGACTGCTCCTGACTCCTTTTAGAGCCTAGAACTAGTTTGAACTGCTGATGTTTTAAAGACACTCCTCAAATCAATGTTGTTGTTATAAATGAAAAGTCATCCTGCCACCTGGTGGACAGGTGACATCACAGCAGGCTGTTGTCTCATCTTGTGTTTTTGTCTCCAGGTCCTGAACACCCCCCCGATGGTTCTTCCTGAGGGTGTTGTCCTGTATCCTGTTGGGATGCTGTAAGTAAAACACACCAACATGAACCATGAACAGAAGCTGCAAAGCCTTCATTTAGGGGTTCACACCATCATGTTCTAATCTCATGTGTGTCTGTTTTCTGTGCAGGAACGGCCATGTTGTGTATGGATTCGCCCCCCCAGCTCCTGCTGCCCCTCCTGCCCCAGCTACTCCTGCTCCTCCTGCTCCTCGTCGTCCTGCCAGCGGACCACAGTAAGTTTTCATTTGATAGTTTCTGTCTAAATTCTTAGTTCTTCACTCGTGTTCTGTGTCAGTGGATGAGCTGCAGGAACGTTCTGATCAGTAACCATGAGGTTTAGATCACAGCTTGTCTAAAGAAGGAGTTTGATCTTGTCTTGTAGAAATTTTTGTTTCAACGTTTTTTTCTTTCTCTTCAGTTTAAGGCAACATAAAGATGTAAACACTGTCTGTTTTTTGTGTCTTTGCAGGAAGAGAAAGCGTGACGACCAGCAGACTGAAGACCAGCCGTACGTTAAGAAGCCCCTCAACGCCTACATGCTCTTCCTGCGGGACCAGAGGTCGACGGTGGACGCAGAGACCAGCGCCAGGGGGAGTGCGGCCGCGAACGCCGTCCTAGGAGAGAGGGTCAGTGTGTTTGCTGCACAATGTTGAGGTTTTTGGGGCGTTTGTATCAGTTGTGCTCCAGGTGTGTGTCAGTGTGTATTCTAACAGTGTTGTGTGTCTTCTCACCACAGTGGCGTGCGATGTCCCCGGAGCAGAAGCAGGAGTATCGCTCCCAGGCTGAGAGGGAGAAGGTCCTCCACCAGCAGCAGAACCCCCAGTGGTCCTCCGTACAGAACTACGTAAGTCCACTCTGCTCAGACACCATGACATCACACAGCTGGTGCTGATGAAACCCAGTAAAGAGTCTCTATCAGCTGGTATCAGAGGGAAACATTAATGTGTGTGTTTTCAGGGCCAGAAGAGGAAACGCGACAGACGGAGGAAGACGGCCACCACCAGCACTCAACGTAAGAAAGTTCAAACTTTCCTGATGTGTCAACAAAAACGTTTCTTTAAAGTCTCAGAACTAATAGTGTTTTTGTGTGTTTGTGTTAAAGCGTCTGCGTCCAGCGAGCCAGGAGGAGGCAGCAGCAGCAGCCAGTGAGAGCAGCTCACTGAGCAGTATCCTTTAATGGCTTTGATTTGTTCTATGCACCAGTCGTGTTGGACTGCAGTCCCTTGTTTGGTTTATCTGGTGCATAGTTTGTTTTATACATTATTTCTTTAATGCTGTGAAATTTTGGACACTTGTCCCTTATNAAAAAAAAAAAAATTGGTTTCTTTTCCTGCATCAAGACAGACTTTCTTTGAATTCAAATTCATTTGAACTTCACTGAGAGGCTGTAGATGCAGGTTTTCTTCACCTGTTCATGTCATCACAAAGAAGCAAAAGGCGCTGGTAATGGTACTCTGATCGAGACGGGGTTCGAGTCCCTGTGGTGCCTTGCTGATTGGACTGACATAACATGTTGCATTTCAGTGTAAACCTACGGTAGCAGAAACACAAACTGGTGGCTAATTTAATGTCAGACACAGGGTTAAAGTCAGTAGAAAACATCAAGAAACTTGTAGTCATTAACTTCCAACACACATGTATAGAAGAACATCACGTTATGTATAAATACACTCACTATGGACAAACAGAAAGGTAAGCACTCAGACGGATGGAGGTTCAATAAATGTTCATGTGTTTACAGGTGATGAGACTCTAAACAATATAAAAGGTTCAATATTACATCTAATTGATGATGGAGGTGGCAGTAATACAATGCTGGTCTGATGTCAGGTGGGCGTGGCCCTCTTGGGTCTGGATTAAAGTGATCACTTGGTTCTAAAACATATTTCTCTGCTGGGTTCTCTCCTGTTCCTGCAGCTCACAGCTGATTCTGAAGATCCAGGCTGCTGTCTCAGGAGGGGGAAGACTTGTAGAGCCAAGAAGTGTCTGATGTAGCGCTTTGCTGTCAGGAGGATCCCGCCTCAGACGACGACCAGAGGTGATCTACAGTCAGAACCTGTAGCGTCCAGCTCCATGAGTCCAGGAGTAAGGTCAGTGTGTTTCAGG